>PVJA010023595.1:0-32708 GCA_004027025.1 Myocastor coypus | reverse complement strand
AAAAAAAAAAAAAAAAAAAAAAAAAAAAAAGAAAAGAAAAATGTCACAGGTTTAGAGTAGCAACTTTCACTGAGTGACAATAAATGATCTGGACCACACATTTCTGTGCTGGCCACCCCCTGAGCCCTTCATCTCCTAACTAATCGCTGTTCTTATGTTGCCATTATTGAATTCACCCCTGACCCACGTGGGTCTTATCACTTAGTTGTCAGTCAGGGAGGGAACGGGAAAACAGAAACCCCGCTCTACTGTAACAGAGACATTAGTAGGAAGAATTGACTAAACAGGTGCATTTAAAAAAAAAAAAATGAATTGCATACAGTAGCTGCTGACTGCAGGAGCCACCACCAGCTGGTAGGACAGAAGGAGGAGGTAGGGTCCTGTCACCCTGTCACTTGCCCTAGAAAGCTCTACACCAGCTGCCAGAAGCAGGGTAAGGTGCTACATGGTGTGTGATTGGCTCAAGTGTAAACTAAGGCAGGTGTTTTCCTTAGAAGTGCGAGAGGCTGTCTTGGTTCCAAGCCTTACATCAGAGCTTTCTGCCTCCCAGTAGGGTGGCTTTTTTGTTGTATTTGGCGGGAAGAGAAGGGCAAAAAAAATGAGAAGGAAGAAGAGGAAAAAGAAGGGAGGACCAAGAACAAAATGAAGGAGGAGAGAAGAGGAAAGAGAAATAAAGATAAAGGCATTATGAAGTTTTAAAAGTTCATAGTTGGGCCCGGCAGGATGGCTCAGTGGTCTAAAGCGCCTGCTTAGGAAAGCTTGGGTGGCTTTAGGGACCGCGGTTCAATCCCCGGCACCACATGCTGTGCCAGCCCTGCCCTCAGGGCAGGCTGAGCCGGCCATAAAAATAAATAAATAAGCAAACAAAAGTTCTGAAACAAGAAAAAATTAAATTAAATTTAACAAAAAAAAAAGTTCATAGTTAAGTAAATTCTGCAGAGCTGGCAGGCCTGAGCTCCTCCCAGTCAGGAATTTGTGGAACCATGTTGAAGTTGAGGTTGTGTATTCAAAGGCTGACCCTGTATTGAGGAAACAAAAATGAGGAATGAAAGTGCTTCAGTTCAGGCTGCTGTACCTACATGCTGTAACCTGAGTGGTTTACAGGCCACAGATAAGTGTGTTTCTTACAACTGTGGAGGTGCTGGCAGGTTCAGTGTTGGTGCAGGTTCCTGGACCACAGAGCATCTTCTTGCTCTGTTCTCACATGGTGGAAGGGACAGGTAGCTCCCCAGGGCTTCTTCTATGAAGACACTGTGTCCGTTCAGGACACTGCCTGCATGGCCTGGCCACCCCATGAAGGTCACTTTCAGCATACGTAGCTGCTGACGCTTGGTCTGTAGCAACAGGCACTGCCATGCGTCCAGGTCAAGAGGAAGGAGATTGCTTGCACTGTGTCACACAGTGTCTCAGCTACTTTTTTCCTCTCGTTGCTAAGACAAATACTCAACACCTGAAGTAAAAGGAGAAAAAGGTTATTTAGATCACAGTTTGTAAAGGTTTCATTTCATAATCCGCTGGCTTCAAGGCACATGGTAGAAACCAGAACTGTGCCCAAAAAATCAGTGGACTGGTTTGCTAAGAAGACACCTTACTACCAGCATTCACACACTCTGGATCCAGCCACCTCTGAAAAAGCCCTATGACCATCTGAGGCTTTGGGAGACATTTAGACACAGCCTGGGCATGGCAGACACAGGGCAGAAGAGGTGTGTTCTTCATGTGCATGTGTCTCCAGGATCTTCTAGAGAATCTGAAGCAGGTAAGGACATTTAGTGTTTTTTTTCTTTTTCTTTTTCTTTTTTAGGTATTCACCACTAATATCTCACTTGGTCCTTACACACTGTATGTGTGGAAATCTCACATTTGCTATGTTTTGGTACAACCAGATGAGGATGGGAATATTTCATCACTATTTTTGGAGCAGATTTCTGGGATCTAAGGCTTTTGGGCCTTATGTAATACTTAGGCATACAGAGCATCACACACACACACACACACACACACACACACACACACACACACCAAGTCTTAGAGGTATTTACATATGTCCAGGGCAGAGCAATAGCTACATCCAATCATGTACAAGGTGTGTGTGTCTTATTGTTAAACTGCTCTCTACTCCAAGGGATAGGGGCAGCGTGATGGGCATTTCAAAGGCAGAGTGTGATGGACGGGGCCCAGAGGCCGCTACAGTAGGGCAGCTTCACCTGTGGGTTCTGTATTTGTTGCTTTCTCCCTTTCTTGAAATGCTATTGGTTGACCCCTGAGTGAACCCTATGATGGACGCTGATGGAGGGCTTGGGTGCACTCGTGACTAAGCATATGGCCCTCCTTTGTTGGGGTGATTGTGCACGAGATCACGCTGACTATCCTGAATAAAGCTGAGCTGTTTCAGAGGTTCTCTGCTCACCGGGGAGGGAATCTCGGTGAGTCCTCTGAGCTACCTTCATCGGGTCTCCTCGTCGTTTCTTTCAGCACCGACGTAGTACATTACAACAGACAGGAACTGAAAGCACCACATTGACCAAAAGGCACAATTTCACAGAATTTTGGGAACAGGAAGAAGCATTCTCAGATGGGGTCTGGTAAATTCAAGCCAACAGGTTAACTCTAGCATGTGAACTGGTTTTTGTTTGTTGGCTTGCTTTTCTTTTTGTCTTTTAAAATAAAGACTTCGTAAAAGCAGGTCTTGGCTCACAGGGAAACTGAAAGGAAGGTGCAGAGAGAGCTCATACAGTCCCTGGCCCAAGACATGTTCTTCCCTGACCAATATCCACCTCCAGAGAGGCAGACTATACTGACAACCGACAGACCACGCTGACATATCAGGATCACCCAGAGCCCATAAATTACATCAGAGGTCACTCCTGGTGTACACTCTAGGTGTGGACAAAAGAACAGTACAGGCACCCACCATTATGATGCTCAGGGTGGTTTCTCCACCCTGCAAATACCCCATTTCTACCTATTCACCCGTCACTGCTACGCACCTTTTGCAACCACTGATCCTTTTGCTGTTGCCATGGTTCTCACTTCTCTGGAATGTCACACAGTTAGAGTCACACGCGGTATCCAGCCTTTTCTGGATTGTTTCCTCCCATTTGGTAACGTGCATTCACACTTGCCCCACGTCTTCATAGCTCATCTGCTTTACAGAGCGAATAATCTCCCATCATCTGAATGTGCCAGCACTTATTTACCTGCTCACCTGTTTAGGGGAACATACTAGTTGCTTTAAAGTTTTCACAATTATGAATAAATCTGCGTAAATATCCATGAACTGAAGTTTTCAGCTCCTTTGGCTAAATTCCACAGAGTACAAGTGCTGGATCATATGGCTATAGGAATATGTTTGGCTTTGGAAGAAATGCCAAGCTGTCTTTCCAGCTTGCTGCTCCGCTTCGTGTTCCCTCGATGGTGGACAGCTTCCATCTCTTCACTTCCTGTCCAGCATTTGGCGTTGTCACTTGTCTTAGTCACTTCCTCATCACTAAGATGCAACACTCAATGGCCATATCTTAAATGAGGAGAGGTTTGATTGGCTCGTGGTTTTCAGAGGACTCGGTCCATAGCTAGCTGGCTCCAAGACAAGAAGGGCATGATTAAAGGGCCTAGCAGAGGGAACTTGCTCACACTGTGGTAGCCAAAAGGCAGGAAAGGAAGGGAGAGCTGGAGGAGGAGATGAGCCTCTTGTGACCAGCTCCCAACTTCACGTTCAGTTGCTGAACTTATTAGTAATGAGCAATTCATTAGCAGGCAACACTTTCCAAAAAGTCTCTGCAGTGAACAGAGAGGAGTTTTAGGGAATATTTTAGATCTAAATCATAAGTTCTGTGTTCTCTATGTGGGTGCATAGCTTACCCCACATTTTTGTAAATAAAATTTTATTGGGACACAAATATGTCTGGTGGATGACTTCCATAGCAGGACTGGGCATAGACTGCTATGCGTAGTCTAAGGTTGCATTTATACTACAAAGACAATGTTGAGTCATTAAAGTTCATATGGATCACAAGTCCAAATACTTACAATTCAAAAAGTAAGTTTATTAACCCCTGTTCTAGAGCCATTCTGATTGTTAAAAAAAATTGCAGTGTTCAAACATGGGAACACTGACTCCAGTGTAACCTCGGGGACACATGTTCCTAGCCATGCAACCACAGAAGGCAGAGATGACTAACACCCTTGGTCAGATGGAACAAACTTCATAATTCTCCGGACTAGTTTTGTTTGTTAAGCATAGCATCCCAGAATTCTATCTTTCTCTTGTAAGCTAACCAGTAACTTCCATTAGGTCCAAAATCATGCACCTTAGTGTTTAATTACTTTTGTATACAACTGCTTTAGTATATACATATATGAAATCCACATATCCAACTACTGTTATGCTAAAAAATCTGGGACATCATTTCATCGTCTTAATAGCACCTGTATTGAAAATCCTGGGAGAGACTCCCTGAGAATCTCATGATCAAAGCCTTAACTGTGTCCTGGTTGCTATAACAGCCTGTCACCACACAGGGGCAGAGTCTCCATGGATACCACAGAGCTCTGAGGTTCGAACATCCCTGGCTCCACATTGACTTCAGAAGCCTGGAGACTGCAGCTCAGGGTCAGGGCTGCACAGGCCGTGTGGTCAGTGCCGAATCAGAGGGAGTCTGAACTACTGAATTTCAAAAGACTTTCTTTTTGTTTGTTTTGCGCTAGTCAAGGCAATGGCATGCATGGGCTTACACTGCATTCTGTTGGTCCTTTCTCTTGGAAATCATGCTTTTCTCCTACATAGAACATTGTTATAAGAAAAAGCAAACCACACACACATAGTGAGAAGGCTAGAGGATCAGTACAAAATTCAAACATACATAGAAAAGGCTGATTCAATGTGAAAAGTTAGTGTGCTCATTGCAAATGTTTAAAAAACATATTTGCTCTTTTAAAGGATAATAGACACATGATAAAACTAGACAGATCATTTATAAAGGGAAATAGGAGGATCCTGTTGTCTTTCAGAGATATTTTATGACCATACCAGATACCTTATGCATATGCAGTTTTATATGCAAATGATCTAGGATGCACCAATTGGCATCATGCTTGTATTGCTCTGCTATTTAGCAATCTACATATTGGAGATCTCTCCTCAGTGCACAGGTATCTGCCTCCAGGCTTAATGCCAATAAAGGAGCTGACTGTATGGATTTCAATGCTACTTTCAACCTCTCTTGATGGTCATTAGGTGGTTTCCAGGCCTTGTTACGAACCACTTGGCAAAAGCTAGGTCTACATGTGCATCCTGTGAATACATTCACACCTAAGTGCCCCAAGTTTCTAGAAAATGCATGACACACTGGTCAGCAGGTAAGGATGCTATAACTTTTAATTAGGTCAATTATCCTTAGTAAGGATAATGACCATAACCAACTGCAATGTGTCCCATACTGTCCGGGCAGCTAAGGACGTATCCTATGGAGGAGGGAAGCACTATGAATAGACTCACTTTATAGGTGATCTTTTCTCACCCAGTGGTATCAAAATGAAACCTCTCCGTAATTTTAATTTACACTCATAGACTTAAGTGAAAACTTGAAGGATGTTTGTATTTCCTCTTCTATAAGTAGCAGTTCATGTCCTTTGAGCATCTTTCTGTTTCTTAATATTAAAATGTTAATGTTAAAAGTTTTTCACATATTGTGAAATTTGACAGTTTAACATGTGTGGCCAGTTCTTCAGCTCAACTGATTATTTCTCTGCTGGGTCTTTTGATAGTACTTTCTTTTTGCCATGAGAACATTTTTAAGTTCTTCTGTAGATGGATTTTATCAGTGCTTTTTGTGGTTTCTGACGTCGATGTCATACTTGGAAAAATTACCACAATCTGAGATTATAAAAATAGACCCTCATGTTTGCTCTCATCCCTTGCACCTTTTATTATATATGCACTCTTGTATCTATTGCATTTATATTTCTGTCTGGAATTGGTCTTGGTGAGAATAGAGATCCTATTTTACTGTTCCCAGACATCTCCTGCATTTGTACCATTCACTTCTAAGCTCACTCATCTTTTCTTGGCTGACTTTAAAACGTCCCCTTTACTTCATACTGTTTTCCAGGAGTTCTCAGTCTACTTCTGTACTGTTATGTGCCCCTGCTCCAGCTCCCTAATTCAAAGCCAAGATCAAGCACATTGAATTTCTGTGGTTTTACAGTATCTTTTAACACCTTGTGGTCATATTTTTTTTTTCATTACCTTCCTACTAGAATTTTTCAGAGCTATTTTTGAATGTTCAATTTCCCATATAAAGTTTAGCAGCAACTTGTGCATATTAAGATGATGAGCAAGGCTTTCAAACTCTTTAATACCTAGCAATTCCCTTACCTATGTCTCCTGGGACCAAAGGGAAAAGCACAACAAAGTTCACCAAGAGCAATGCATTGCAGAAAACAGACATCTATTTAAATACCAGATATTAGCCTTTGAGGATACTAGGGTTGCTTTTCTTGGTATTCAGCCACAATCTCTAAATCCCAGTGCTCCACTGTTCCTTTGTTAAAATAACAACAGCAAAGACAGTGTTGGTGACACAGAATACCTTCTATCTTCTCTGGAGCTACTTGAGAAGAAGGAATTTTTTATTCTCTATTTTGATGCAGTTTTGCTGTGATTTTTCAACCTTGAGCACTATAATTCTGCCCCCCTCCCGTGTGTGTGTGTGTGTGTGTGTGTGTGTGTGTGTGTGTGTTTTACTGGGGATTGAAGCTAGAGTCTTTTTCTTGAACTATGTCCCCAGCTGTTTTCAGTTTTGGTTTTGAGACAGGATCTCACTAAGTTGCTAAGTTAACTAAGAAAGGCTTGAACTTCTGCACATCCTGCCTCAGCCTCCCAGCAGTCAGGGACTGCAGGGGTGTACCTTCATGCCAGTTTAAAAGTTGCAGTTCCTTTCACTATCCAGTACGGAAAGAAAAGTGTATCTGAAAAAGCACATAACATTTCATTGGAAAAGAAGAGAGAAAAGTAAGGTCATTAATAAATGGAACAGGAGCACTTAGTCATTCAGTGAAGTTCTGTAAGTCAAAACAAAATAAAACAACAACATATACTGTTAGTCCCTGATTGTCTCCTTGGAATTACACTAAATTTATAAATTAGCAAGGACACAACTGTCATCTTTACACAAGGAATTCTCTTGCTCCAAGAATAGGGAGTGCACTTGTATTTATTCCCTTCTTGTTTCTGGTCTGAAGTTTTCCATCTACGAGTCTTGTACATTTGTTCTGCTCTTTGTAGTTTTATCTTTCTCTTTTATCATACATAGAATCTTTTTTTCAAGTGTATTTATAAAGTTGCTGCTACATAGATGCTTGGATTCTTAATAGATACTTATATTGTGCCCACTCAGCTTAGTGAAGTATCCTACTGTGATTAGTGGTTTTGTAATTAATGCTCTTAACTTTTTTCCATCATACAGTCAGACACAGTTGCCTCCCCCTTTCCTGTTCTTTCCTTTTAAAATTTTTAAAGTTTTTTTTTTTTTTTTTTTTTTTTTTGCCTTTTTGAGACAGGGTCTCCCTATGCAGTTCAGGCTGGCCTTGAGCTCACTTTTGTAGCCCAGGCTGGTCTTGAACTCGCACCGATCCTCCTGCCTCAGCCTCCCAAGTGCTGGGATTACAGGCGTGAGCCACCACACCCGGCTTATAATTTTTAAAGTTTATTCCTTATTTATTTATTTGGTATGAGGCTTCACTATGCAGCTAAAAGTTGTAGTGATCCTCCTGTCTCAACCTCCCCAGCACTGGGATTACAGACATGCACCACCACTCCCAGTTCCAGAGCCAGCACTGCAACTGCATATGGTTCCGGGGATTGAACGCAGATCCTTAAGCTTGCCGGAGAGGCAATTAGACCATTGACCTATCTCTCCAGCCCTCCCCTTTCCAGTTTTTGAACCTCTTCCTCATCCTGGTCTGACTGGATTGAATGATTCTTCAGTGATACTAGATGACAGTGTCACTCTAGGGAAGGGACTGCACTGTGCCGGGACTCTCCTAACATTCCTCCCTAGACATAAGTCTAGTTTCTGACTTGATATAAATTTGATTAACCTTCTTAAAGGAGTACCAATCTTCTGATTTATCAAGGTTTTTAAAATCAGGATGCACTTTTAAGCTAGCCAGTGTGTATGTATCATCTATGAAGATGAACACATTTTATTGAGGCATATCTCTATGATAAGTCACAACAATAGGTTTTGAAATATGAACACATTTTATATAATTCTTTTCATGCACTGTTGGTCCATTGGCTAGTAATGTATTTTCAATATTTATATCTACACTTGCAGGTTCATATTTTTCTAGAAAATCATCTATCTGGGATCTGCTTACTAGAACTGATAAATCTACACTTTTTTATATCTATAGTTATTCCTTTTACAACTCTTATTTTATATATTTGTTCTTTATCTCTTTTTACGGAGAAAAGCAAAACTTCAAAACAATATAACAAAAGAGTAGCAATAGTCAATGCACTGCATATGATTTCTTTAAAGTATTTACTCAGAGTACAAATTGTGGGAATAAAAAATTCTCCAAAAGATACTAGCACAAACCTTTCTTTTCAATGAGATAAAAGAAACTAGTAGTATAACTATCTTGTATTTTTCCCTTTTCCTATCCTTCCTTTCCCCTTTTTCCCATTCTAGTTCCTTTTTTCCTTTGAACAGTATCTTCCCATTTCATGACCTCCATTGTACATTTTGAACATTGTTCCTCTAGCTTTCCTTTATTTATTAGGAAAGATAATCATTTATTCACTTCATTTCATAATCCCCACCCTCAAAGAATCAGCTCTTACATAGTTACTGTCACTGTTTTTTTGCTTTTGTTTTCTGATTTCTGCTCTTATTATTTCCAATACTGTAGCTGTCATCCAGTACTGGAGATTGAAACCAGTGCCTTCCCATTAAGCTTACCCCTTCTCACTAAATCTTTAAACTGTTCAGGCTAGATTTTAACTTACAGTCTTCCTGACTTAGCCTCCTACAGTGTTGGGGTTATAGATATACACCATCACACCCAACTTCCAATTATTTTTTGGCTGCTTTTTTAATAGCTCTATTTGTGACACTAGGGTATTGAGATTCCCCACTATAATTGTATTGATGCTTAGCTTGTCTTTTATGCTCACTATAGTTTGTTTTATGAACTTGGGTGCACCATGGTTTGGTATATATATTGTCAGAGTCCCTTCTTGGTTCTCGTCTGGGCCTAAGAAGTCTAAACTTACAATCCTAAAACAACGTTACTGAAATTCCACCAAGTTAATTCCAATCTACCACTCCTAGTGCAACCCACGGTAATAACAAAGACACTAAGACATATATATATATATATATATATATATATATATATATATATATATATAATTATTGGGGAGCCAAGGGGCCCTAAGTCCGGCCATGAAGATGGCTTTGCAGAACCAAGAGACCCAGGGCTGCACTCGGGTTTTATTCATTGAGAAGGGAGAGTGGCTTGCGAAAGGGAATTGTGGGAAGAAGGTCAGCACCGAGAGGCCTTGTGGGAAGGTGGTAGGCATTGAAAAGGATTGTGGGAAGAAGGTGAGCACTATGAGCTGGGCTAGGTAGGAGGCCTGCGTTCACCTCCGCCATATTTAGAGATATGCAAAGGAAGTGATTTCCATTATGCTATTGTGATATGTAATATTTTGGGGGTCTGGCACTTCAGCTCTGATGTGTAATCTTTTCAAGCCCCAGGAAGTCATAGCCGCTATCTCGAGGCTCGATCCCAGCTGACACCGTGGAGCATTGACTATTTATCCTGTTACCAGAGAAATATGCGTGCCATCTTTAAAAATTACCACCAGCACTTCAGCTAGACCAGTAAGGCCAATTAAAAGGATAATGAGATTTTGGGGATCTGGTGCTTCAGTTCTGAATCTTTGAAGCCCCAGGAAGTCATAGCCTCTATCTTGAGGCTCCATCCCAGCTGACACCGTGGAGCATTGGCTCTTTGTCCTGTTATCGGGAAAACACATGTGCCATCTTCAAAAATTACCACCAGCACTTCGGCTAGACCAATACACACTGCTTAAAGCCAAGTGAGAGGATAATGAGAAGTCCTAGCCAGCTTTGTACATTTCAATACAAGGGAATAGGGTCAGGCTCAGTTAAAATGGAGACAGTCACTTTTCTTTCAAGGAGAGCTGCTCAGGCGGTCCTCCACATATATATTTAGAATTGTTATCTCTTCTTGCTGAAGAGTCCTGTTAACCAACATTTCTTGTCTTACTTTGCCTGTTTCAATTAGCTTTGGTTTGAAATCCACTTTCTCTGAAAATAGGATAGCTACTCCTGCTTGTTTTGGGGTTCTTGTTAAATGGACTATTGTTTTGCATCCTTTTATATTTATGAGTTTCTGATCACGTTAAATGTGCTGCTCATATATAGCACACTTGGATTTTGTTTCTTGATCCATTCTGTTATTTTTTGTCTTGACTGGTGAGTAGAGTCCATCTATGTTGATGGCTATGGTTGGTAGATATTGATTTATTCCTGTCATTGTATTAATTTCCTATTGCTATTTTCTGTCTTTCCCTTCTACCTAAGTGCTAGCTTTATCTCAGGTGTTCATTTTGTGGACCTTTTTGCATTATTACTTTCACCATTTTCTGTAATATCCTTGAGAATGTTTTAGAATGTTAGTTTTTGGCTGGGGAGATAGCTCAGTAGGATAAGTGCTTGCCTGGGAAGTGCAGAGTCCTGAGTTCAAACCTAGTACTAAAAAAATAATAAATAAATAAAATGTTAGTTCTGTGGTCATGGATTTCTGTAGGCTTTGTTTATCATGGAAGCATGCGACATTTCCATAAACTTTGAAAGATAACTTCACAGGATATACTTGCCCAGGTTGGAAAGTTGTTTTTTTTTTATGAGCTTGAAGCACTTTTCCTTTCTTTCTTTTAAGTTAGGAGAGGGTCTACAGGGTATACAGGGTCTCACTATGGAGAATGGACTTGCAGTGACTCTCCTGTTTTCAGCCACACAAGTGCTGGGACTACAGGCCCATGGTACCATACCGAATCTCAATTGCCTTCTCAGTGCATCCTGGGGGCCCAGCCTGCACGACATGCTGGGGATTGAACCCTGGCTGTTGTGCTCTTCCGTAGCAGACATTTTAGTACACTGTGCTATCTGGCTGGTCTGTAAAACACTTCATTTAATGTTCTCCTTGCCTTTAAAGTTTATGTTGAGAATGCCAAGCTATTTTTCAGGTTAGCTGTATCATTTCACATTGAATGAGAGTTCTTGCTTTTTAGCATCCTAGCCATTCTCACTATTATTCATTTTTAAAATTATAAAATGATGCAGGAAGATAAAACTGATCTGGGAGGTGGATGACCTCCAATAGGGAACCTCCAAATGATGTAGGAAAAACTGATCTCCCAACCTGAAAAGTACCTGAGATGAGTTCGTGTTCTCTAAAACCAAAGAATGAATTTTAAGAACAAATGGAGGTAATGAGCAGAACATATTTATTGAAGGAAAGGAAGCTCCTGTCCAAGAGAGGGACAGGAGGGGGTCCTGAGTGGGTGGTCCCCCAGAAGCTGTCTCTTCCAGGGACTTTTATAGTGTAAAACCATGTGGTGGGGCATGTCTAAGGTGGAAACTTGCTTAGGTGGGTATGAGGTAGGACAAAACTATGGTCAACCAATGAGGTTACAGGCACCATTGCTGAGGTAAAATTGATTAAAGCCAATACAAAATGAGGAAGGGAGTCACATAGCAAGTAGCAAGGATTGAGAAGGAACAGGATCTCTTCCTGTTGGGATTGGGTTACTGACTCATTTAGGTTTTCTTTTTTTCTTCTTTTTTTTTTCTTGTTTCAGAACTTTTGTTTATTTATTTATTTATTTATTTATTTATTTATTTATTTTTATGGTCGGCTCAGCCTGCCCTGAGGGCAGGGCTGGTGGAGCATGTGGTGCCCGGGATCGATCCTTGGTCCGTGCAGCCGCCCAGGCTTTCCTAAGCAGGCGCCTTAGACCACTGAGCCATCCTGCCGGGCCCTCATTTAGGTTTTCTTAAGGTGGTTGATACCTATTTAGAATATCAATCTCTGATATAGGGAAGTATGTGGCTACTTTTGTTTTTAATTTTGTCTTGAGATCTGGCCCACAGCAAAGGTGCCTGTCTCTTGCAAAGCTATAGTTACCTTGTTATCCATCTTGTCTCCTTGAGGGCCTGGCGCTGTCTGACTGCCTATAATATTTTTATCTAATTCAGCTACCTGCAACATAAACATGTGAGTTAGTAATTTTTTATTTTTTTATTTTTATTTTTTGCAGGACTGGGGTTCAAACTCATGACCTTGCACCTGCCAGGCAGGCACTAGTGCAATGGTGCTATCTCCCCAGCCCCTGTGAGTTAGTAATTAATGATGACATTGAGCCACTTTTTTCTTTCTTTTTTTGTCTTTTTGAGACAGGGACTCACTAGCAGTTCAGGCTGGCCTTGAGCTCACTTTTGTAGCCCAGGCTGGTTTTGAGCTCACACCGATCCTCCTGCCTCAGCCTCCCAAGTGCTGGGATTACAGGTGTGCGCTACCACACCCAGCCACCTGTATATTTTCACTAGTGAAGCACTTATTCAAATACTTTTCCTACTTTGTATGGGGCTATTTGTTTTCTTATTACTAAGTTGTGAAATTATTCCAAATATTCTGGATACAAGTCGTGTTGTGGTTTATGTCTACATGTTCCCCAAAGCCTTCTGCAGTCCTGAGGGGCAGGCTTTTTCAGAGATAACTGAATTCAGAGTTTGTCATGATTTGTAGTGCAATGCTAGAATTGAGATGCTGATGATGCAGGAAGAAAAACTGATCTTTTAAACTGAAAAAAACTTGGACGAGTTCATGTTTTCTAAAACCAAAGGATGAATTTTAGGAATGAGATGGAGGTTTAGAATAGAAAATTTATTGGGAAAGAAAGCTTCTGTCCAAGAGGGGAACAGGAGGGGGGCCCGAGTGGGTTGCCCAAGAAATTGTCTTTCTTTAGGGGTCTTATAGGGCAAAACCCTGTGATAAGGTGAACCTAAGGAGAAACTAGGGGAACTTGCTTAGGTGGTCATGAGGTGGGACAAAGTCATGGTCGACCAATGAGATTACAAGCATCACTGTTCAGGTAAAATGGATTAAATCGGGAGCAAATTAGGAAGCAAGTCATGTAGCAAGCAGGCATGAATACAGAATAAGGGTTCTTTCTGTTGTGGCTTAGTTTCTGGCTTATTTAGGATCTTTTAGGGCCATCGATACTCATTTAGAATATCAATCCCTGATATTTAACTTTAATTGAGTGGGCAGCTGCATTTCTTTACTCTTTTATTTCAAGGTCTGGCCCACAGGTGGGTGCCTGTCTCTTGCAAAGCTGCATAGTGAAGTTGCTTTCCATATTGGCCTGAAGGGCCTGGTCCTATCTGGCTGCCTATGATATTTCTATCTAATTTAGCTGCCTAAACACTGGGATTAAGGGTGGGTGATTGCTCATTCAGTCCACTGATTGCTTTGGCACTGTCCTAACCTCTTTTTTTTTTTTTTTTTTTTTTTTTTTTTTTTTTTTTTTTTTTTTTTTTTTTTTTTTTTTTTTTTTTTTTTTTTTTTTTTTTTTTTTTTTTTTTTTTTAAATTTTATTCTTATTTTATTTTTTTCCTTGTTTCAGAACTTTTGTTTGTTTATTTATTTATTTTTATGGCCGGCTCAGCCCGCCCTGAGTGCAGGGCTGGCACAGCATATGGTGCCGGGGATTGAACTGTGGTCTCTGCAGCCACCCAAGCTTTCCTAAGCAGGTGCTTTAGACCACTGAGCCATCCTGCCGGGCCCTGTCCTAACCTCGTGAGGTCTGGATAACATAGAAAGTGCAGAATGAAGTTTGCTACTACCCTTTTGCTCCTGTTGTCTTTGCTGTCTTCTGCTGCCATGAATGGTTGCTGCTCTATCTTGGAGCCAGCTGACTACAGACTGAGGCCTCCAACAAACTATGAGCTAAGTAAATCTTTCCCTTTCATCTTTGAGTTTTAGGTTTTTGTCTCAGCAATAAGAGAAAAGTAACCAAAACAAGTTTTTTTCATTAGATACATGACTTGAAACAGTGCCTCCCAGTGTGCTACATTTTGATGAAGTTTTAATTTATTGAATCCTTTTCTTTTATGGATTATGTCTGAAATATCAATAGATTCATATGATATAAAATTTTGTTTTATAGATTATATTATATCCAAGGTCAGTGAGATTTTCTTCTCTGTGTTTGTTCAGAATATTATTAGTTTTAGACCCCATTTTGCAAACTAGGTATTAAACTCAAGACCTTGTGCTTGCAAGGCAGGCACTGTGCCATCCAGCTATATTCCCAGTGTTAGTTTTAGATCTTACATTTGAGTTGGTGGTCAATTTTGACTTAATGTTTATGGTGTGAGAGGTAAGGATTTCATAGACACAACTATAAACACATTCAGCCACCTTACCTTTGACAAGGAGGCCAAACACATTCACCAGAAGAAATATAGCTTCTTTAATAAATAATGTTGGAAAATCTGCTAAAATTAGACCCATGTTTATCATCACGCACTAAACTGAAGTCAAAATGCATCAAAGATTTAAATATTAAAACAAAAACACTAAATTTCCTGGAGGAAAAAAAATAGGTAAAAATCTCAAAGACATAGTAGTAGGTAGAGAGTTTGTGAACAAAAACCAAACTGCATGGGAAATGCTTCAAAGAATCAACAACTGGGATCTCTTCTTGTTGAAAAGTTTCTGCACATCAAAAGAAATTGCCAACAGAGTAAATTTTCCCATTGAACTGGGAAAAAAAATATAGCCAATCGTTCCTCTGACAAAGGCCTTCTATCTAGAACATATACAATTTTTTAAAAAGTCAGGGCCCTAAAATTCAAAGGCAAAATCCAAAAAGTGTGCATCTCAGATGAATGTACACTTCTCAGATGAAGAAATAAAAATATCAAATAAACACATGAAAAAATGCTTCACATCATTTATCATTCAAGAAATACAAATTAAAACAACACTGAGATTCCATCTCACCCTAGGAAAAATTGCAGGAAGAGTTGTAGAGAAAAAGGAAACTTCTCCACTATTGCTGGGAGTGTAGAGTACAGCAACCACTATGGCAATAGGTGTGAAAATTTCTCAAAAAGCTAACATTCGAGGTCTCATTCAACCCACTTATTCTCTTCCTGGTTATTCTTCCAGAAGAACTAAAAACATCATACCATAGCAATATATGTGTGCCGATGTTTGTAACAGCACAATTTGTCATAGTTAAATCTTGGAAACAACACAAATGCCCATCAACTGAGGAATGAATAAGACAGATGTGGCATTTTTCCACAATAAAGTATTATTTAGCTATAAAAAGGATGTTTGAGGCTTTTATCAGTAAATGGATGCAACTAAAGACCATATTCCTGTGAAATAAAACATACCAGAATGTGCAGACATCACATTATCTCCCTAGTGTAAGAACCTGAAAGACAAAATAAAATCTGAAGGACATAATAGATACCATGAAAAGACAATGAATCTGTTCAAAAGGAAGAAATTACTGAGATGAAGAGAAGGACAGGAGAGGTTGGGAGAGAAGTATCTATGTACGTATGCAGGATGGCTTGGATAATTGTACTGTAGATCTCTGCTGGTCTGTGAAAAGGAGCAGTTAGTGCTTATTTCTTTCTTTTTTTCTTTCTCTTAGCTGTCTTCAACAGCTAAGTTGAAGACAACACTATGCAATACAACAATTATTATTTTGTTTAGTGAAATTCAGTATTATTTCTAAATTTTTTACTATTACTATTTTGCATTCACTTTAAAAAATAAAAAGAGATATGAATCTCCATTCTTTTTTCTATGCACAAAAATACATAATTTTTCCAGTAAAATTTGTTGAAAATATTGTCAATTCCCCCATTCTTCTGTAGATCCATTATTATTTATATTCTTTGTTAATGTTAGTTGCTTCAGACAGACCCAAGTATGTATACTGGTTTTAATTATCAGTTTCTTTATCATATGTTATACTTTGTTACTTTACTTATTTATTTTTATATAGTTGGTACAGCATCTCACTACACAGATCAGACAGACTCATGGTGATCCTCCTTTTTTCAGCCTCTCCACTACTGGGATTACAGATGTGTGCCACCATGCCTGGACTCTGTTGCCAGCTCAGGGTGCTCAGGGAAATGTCAGCACACGGTGCAAGGGATCAAACCCTGTTGCTACATTGGTCTAAGCAGGCGTTTAGTCTGCTGAGCTATCTTGATGGCCCATTTTTACTTCACTTTGATCAAATCATTTTTAACTTTAATTTCCAGATAGCAAAATCACATTTTTTAATTTTAAGAATTAATTTTTATTTTTAATAATTATTCACAGGGAGTACTTTTAAAAAATTTACTAGGGTATTCTTTATAAACAAATATATGATATTTTGGGGTGGAAATTTAAAGGTTCTTAAAGTAATTTTTTTATTTTGGAGCTGAATTTAACAGGTATCTAATCAAATCTGCCTTGTTGACTACATCAGTTATGTATTTTGATTTCTACACTTTAACTTTTGTCCATGTGTTTTTCTATTTTGCACTGAGTGTCTAATTGTCTGTTTCTGAGTTGTTTTTTTCTGCCATGTCTTCTTATTTTCTGTTGATGTTGCTTCTGAGCCTTCATTCTGGATTACCTGGTGCATAGTCATGGTGTCAGCTGATCAAGGTACATACTAGATGATCAAGGCTAAGCAAAGCCTCTTCAGCAATGTCCCCTGAAAGGTCATACCCCAGAATCGAGGAAACCCTGGCATCTGTGCGGCTGCAAGGTCCTCCCTCTGGAAAAGCAGCTGAGCAAGATACTTGTTGCAACTCTCCAGATCCCTGCACTGTCACTGCAATGCGCCTTTCCACTGCCAGGCATCAGAGCTCAGGGGTGAGACTGCCTACTGCCTCCTAGGGGGAGTCTCCTGAGACCAGTGGCTGTGAACAGCTTTCAGGGACATATTTTTCTGGAATTCCAATTTGATGCACCAACATGCAAAAGCATCAGTGTCTTTTCTTTAAAAAAAAATGTTTTGGGGAGGGTCAAGTCCTTATCACTGCCTCCTCTGCTCCCAATTTAGAGTCTTCTAAGATGACTGACCCTGCAACTGGACAAGAAAAAGCAAACAAACAACCTGGTCTTCTAGGAGAATTAATTAGGTCTCCAACACTAAAGGTACCAGGAAATAGGGGTGCTCTTTCTTCCAGAACTGTATCTCAGGTAAGTATTTTCTGGGTGAGTGGCTTTACTCGATTGCATATAGATCAATTTGTACCTGGACTGAACTGGAGGGCTTTGGAGGCACACACAAGCTGGAGTCCGGGCTGCTCTATTTTACTGTTATGTAAACATTCAGGAGTGAGAAATAGCTGGCGTCGCCCTGGCTGCATGGGCAGGCAGCCGCGCAGCTCCTGCTGTGATCATAATCAGGACCACCCTCCACTCCTAGAAACCAACATCTCCATTAGATGCGACCATGTGGCAACAGCCATGACCAAGGCAAAATCTCGTTTAAAAATAGCTTTCTACATTTTTCTATAGAAATCTTAAGCTTTGTTTCCACAGCCTGCTGAGACTTTCTGTACTAATGAAGCAACAGGAAGAAGTTTATAATGAAACACAAACGCATATTTTACAAAGTGTGCATACACAAATAGGAAGCTCTGTGAATTGTCTCAACAAAGAAACTGTGCACAGGCCATGACCAGCAGCAAGTCCCCCTTATCACTTATCACTATGCGAAGGGTGTGTGAAGGACATCTGTTATCCTGACTTTTTTTTTTTTTTTTCATTTATGTGTTTGGTACAGGGTCTCACTATGCAGATCCAACTTGTGGCGATTCTCCTGTTTTCAGTCTCTCAAGCGCTGGGATTACAGGCGTGCTTCACCACGTCCAGACTCTGTTGAAAGCTCAGTGTGCCCAGGGGCCGGCCCAATGGTGGCAGGAGTGGAACTCTGGCCCCTGCACTTACCTAAGCAAGCATTTATTCCACTGAGCTATTTCACTGGCCTGTTGTCCTGACTCTTAGTATTCCAGGTTAGTGTTGGCCAGCAGGGAGAGACTTAAGGTCTTAGAGATGCCTTACTAGGCACAGGATACAATTTAACGTTTAGAGCACAGATTGGTAGAACTCATGACCTTAGATTCTGAGGCTGGCTTTAGGGTGACCTTCTGAGTGGAAGGGGGAAGAACTTGGTGTTGGAATCCATGAGCTACATGAGGGGAGGTCAGTCACTTCCATGAACCTGCATGTCCCTGCCTCTAAGTTCAAGGATTAAATCCTGCTTCACAGAATTCTCGCAGGTAGACAATAACATAACATTCAACATGGAATTCCTTCTTAATGTAAGTTACCCCTAGTAACACGGTTAGCCTTGACTCTCCGTGAAACAGAGTATTTCCTTAACAGACAGCCACCTTTCCTTCTGCCTCCTTACTTTTGGTGTCTGATCATCTATGTCAACATACTCTTTACAGGCTTCACAAAGACACAGAAGCCAAGCCTCCAACTCATACAGGCCAGGTGCCTGGATGTGCCCTCCACTCTGGAGGAGGTGCCTGGATGTGCCCTCCACTCTGGAGGTAGCCTGCGGTTCAGACATGTGCCCAGGCAACACTCGTGAGTTAAAAGACTTGGAAGCTTGAAGAATAATATAAAATGAGACTTCTCCCTCTCATGTTCTCCATCCACTTGTTCTCCCCTCCCTAGTAATTCTTATTCTTAATTTTCTGAACATTCTTGCAGCAACTTTTCCACACCTATGCAAACATTTTTCTCCCCATTTTTTATGTAGATGGTAGTAATGTTTTTTTTTTTTTTTAATCCCTATTCATATAATAGTTTGCCTTGGAGATTTTCCCTACATCAATAGGCAAATGGCATCTCCATTCTTTTTCATAGCTGAACAGTATTCCTTGGCTTACATATAACTTTTGACAACTTTATTGAAAAATAATTCACATACCATAAGACTTATGCATTTGAAGTATACATTCAATGAATTTTAGTATAGAGTTATGAAACTAGAGCCACAGTTTTAAAAGTTTCATTATGTCCCCCAAAATCCTACACTCTCTAGTTATCATTCCTTTAAGCCCTATATTTCAGACAACCACATTTGCCTACTCCTGACATTTCATTTAAATGAAATCACACCATCTGTGGTCCTTTGTGACAGGCTTCTTCTACTAAGCACAACGTTCCCAGGGTTCATCATGCTGTAGCATGTACAGCCTTTCACTCATGTATATGGCTTCTATTCCATTGCATGAACATCCCACATTTTGTTTATGTGTTCATCACTTAATGGACATGGGGTTTCTCCCATACGGGGCTATTGTGAATAATGCTGCTATAAAAATTCATGTTCACATTCCTGCATGAACTTACATTTTCATTTCTCCTCAGTGTACACCATGGGGTAAAGTTGCTATCACATGGTTTCATGATTTACTTTATATTTTCATTACTAGTGCCCCCCTGTGGTGAAAATTACATTAAAGACTAAAATCTTCATTTGTGTGGCAGGGCCTGGACCTACAGGGTGAGGAAAATGAGCCTGGGAGTCATGGCTATAGAACTGAGCTATCTTTTCCTCAGAGTCTAATTCTAGTTCTGCCCAGGCTGTTGTGCCTCAGTTCCAGCACTGTCTGTGGCCCCATCCAGGTGCCCATGGAGAAATCACATTTCCCAATGCATCCTGTGGGCCTACTCCCTCCTCATCTTAGAGACTGTCCAAGGAAAAGCTCGTGACTCTTGACCATGAGCTTTCCTGTCCCTGACTGTGGCTTTTGCCACACCTGGCCCTGGCCACACCTGTAGCCACACCTGCAGCAGGGGCAGACCAAGGCAGTTCAGGAGCCATCCAGGCCCTTCTGAGCTGGCTGGCCAGTCTCAGAGGCCTCTCCTGGCCCCAGCAGGCCTCAGGGGGCTGTGGGAGGGCCGGAGACTCCCTCATACAGGCAAGTTTTTAAACATGCTTTCAATTTAGACATTTTTAGCAAGCCAGAGCCAGGGAATGCTTTTCCTTCTGAGCCAAGAGACAAAAGACAGATCTACTGGGGACTTCTGAGGCACTGACTAGGACAGAATTCACCCACTTGCTGTTGGCTAAGTTTCTGCTCAGTGCTGCCTTCAAGTTCTTGGGTGAGCAGCAAACTCAAGTGCTCCCCAAGTGCAGAGGGGCCTGGTCAGTGGAGCAGGGCCCGTTTCCTTCTCTTCCCCTCCCAAGGCAGACGCTGGAACTTGCCTGCTGAGAGTCAAGGTCACGCTAGCTCATGGAAGGTGAGTATTCTGCCCCTCTCCCAGCTCTAGAATCGCTTATTTCTCATCATTAAATAGCAAGGGTAGCATGGAGCACCTTTGCCATAGGATGTGTTTATGCATTAAGATACAATCTCTTATCTTTTGTTAAAAAAAAGAAAAGTACTCTGCCTTGCAATAATTAATGAGTTTCTTTCATGTGGAAGATAAGCTCCTTTAAAGTAACTGAATGTTCTGTATTCTTGGTCAAGCTTATTTTATTCCGCCCTTGAATATATCCCATCATTCTATAACAATTTCCAGAACATTCCGTTGTCATAATTAAAATTTACTCTCTTCTTGATGGGTTGAGTTGCAATTTCTGTCCCATTTTAGACTTCAAAGTCTGAAACCATTCCACCACAGTGTTATAAAATTCAGGATTGTCGGAGTGCTTTTTTTATGAGTGACTAATTTCTGTAATTAAATCTGTTCATTTATCCTAAGCTTTGTCACACGTGGTTTGAGGAATTATTTTTAAATAGCTCCTGCCTTCATCTAAAACTAATAAGATTGCCCGACAGGATGGCTCAGTGGTCTAAAGCGCCTGCTGAGGAAAGCTTAGGCGGCTGCAGGGACCGCAGTTCGATCCCCAGCACCACATGCTGCGCCAGCCCTGCCCTTGGGGCAGGCTGAGCTGGCCATAAAAATAAATAAATAAACAAACAAAAAAAAAGTTCTGAAACAAGAAAAAAATAAAAAATAAATAAAATAAAACTAATAAGATTATTCACCCATTCTGGCAATTAAATATAATAAAAAATACTGCCCTCTCTGACTCCTGCACTAGAAAAACAAATTAGCTACAAACAAATATGAAGAAGGAGGTACTTACAGAGCCCCTTTGGTCAGCCCATGACAAATATGAATAGACTTGCACTCCTGGGGACCAATAAGTGGGGGTTGCCACCAGTAAAGCTACACTGAGCAGTGTCTCCGAGGACCATGAGCTACTCTGGCTTTCATTGTTTCATTTTCTTCCCTGCTCCCCTCACAGGGAACACAGTTGTGAATTAAACAGAAATTGAGATTGTTATCTTCTGACCTGACAAGGGTGCAGAACGTCTCTTCCCAGGAGCACTGCACAGAAGAGAAAAGTACCAACTTATAATGGTGCCTTTTATTTATTTATGTATTTATGTATTTGTGTATTTATTTATTTATTTTTATCTTGTTTCAGAACTTTTGTTTATTTATTTATTTTTATGGCCGGCTCAGCCTGCCCTGAGGGCAGGGCTGGCGCAGCGTGTCTCCCCCCCCCCCCATCTCTCTTCCCCAGAGGTAGCCACAGGGCCAATTTCTTGAGAATTTTCTGAGATACTCCATATGGCTTTTGTTTGCATTATGTGTCCCCCAAAGGCTGTGTGTTGAAAGCTGAGTCCCCAGCCAGTGGTAAAGGAGTGGAAGCTGATAGAGGAGGAGCCTAATGGGAGGCTATCAGGTTACTGGGGGCACATGTGGCCTTGAGGAGGCCACTGAGGCCCCAGCCTTTTTCTCTCTCTCTTTGCCTCTTAGCCACAATGAAGTTTGTGAACTAATTTATATCAGGCATTTGTTGCAGAGAAGGAAAACTGACAAGCACATATGTAAATCAAAGGCAAATAAAATGCACCCCCTTTTTAGCATGCCTTGTTGCACTATGACTCTGTGACTCTTCCCTGTAGTTTTTTTAGCTATTATTATTTTGTACTTGAAAACCTTGTCATGGATGTATTGTTTCATGGTGTGGAAATTCCAAAATTTGCTTACTCATCTTTTTTTTGAGACAGGACCCTGCTGTGTAGCTCAGGTCTTGAACTCGCTCAGCATCCTAGCCTGGCCTTGAACTCACTGAATCTTGGGTGTGAGTGTTACAGGTGTGCCCTGCCAAATCCAGTTCCCCAGAATGCATTTAGCCATCCCCCAGGGCTGAAGTTGATCCCAAGGATGCAGTCTCTACCATTAAGAATATTTTCGTCACTTGAGATCCTTGGGAAATTGGTCCCAGGACCCTCACAGATACCAAATCCACAGGTGCTCAAATCCTTCACATAAAATGGTATAGCGTTTTCATATGAACTATACAATCCTTCCATTCACTTTATTATTATTATTATTATTATTATTATTATTATTATTATTATTATTATGGCACTGGCGATTGAACTGAGGACTTATGCCACTGAGCTATCTCCCCAGCCCTCTTCCATATTCTTTAGATCATTTCCATATTAGTTACAATAACTCGTGCAATGCAAATGCCATGTAAATATAGTCATATTGTGCTAATTAGGTAATAATCATAAGAAAAAAATGTCTGTACCCATTCAGTACTGTCTTCATTTTTCCTTTTGGAACATTTCTGATTTGTGGCTATTGGAATCCATGGTATCCAAACCAAGAAATACAGAGGGCTGTCTATTCATTGTTTCAGACATAGTCTAATCCAGTGGTTCTCAACCTTTCTAATGCTGTGACCCCACAATACAGTTCCTCATGTTGCAGTGACCCCAAACCAAAAAATAATTTTTTTTAAATTTTTTTATTTTATTTATTTTTTCTTGCTTCAGAACCTTTATTTGTTTATTCACTTATTTATATGGCCGGCCCAGCCCGCCCCGAGAGCAGGGCTGGCGCAGCATGTGGTGCCGGGGTTCGAACCGCAGTCCCTGAAGCCGCCCAAGCTTTCCCAAGCAGGGGCTTTAGACCACCAAGCCATCCCACCGGGCCCCTCAAAAAATAATTTTGGTGGCTACTTCAAAACTGTAATTTTGCTACAGTTATGATTCAGAATATAAATACCTGATATGCATTATGTATTCTCATTGCTACAAATCAAACATAATTTAAACATAGTGACTAATCACAAAAATATTTAATTATATGTTGAGAAATATTTATTACTAATTCCAATAAATAACATTTCACCATGGCATACCATGGGTTTAAATATGTATTTTCCGATGGCTTTAGGTGACCCCTGTGTTTTGGTCATTTGACCCCCGCTGGGGGCGTGACCCACAGGTTGAGAACCGCTGGTGTAAAGAATCTTCAGGATAAATTACGAAAGGAGAATTGTTGGGTCAAAGGTAAGTGCACTCATAGACCTTGTGCACATGCGCTCTGTACTGCTTGCATAAATTTACACCTAATCAGTAATCACACAAGGCCCCACCCCCAGGAGGCTATGTTCATGGTGCATTTTGAAACATCATAAGCTCGCAAACCTCATAGATTACAAAACATCATCTCCGTTTTAATTTTCCTTTTCCATAGGAGTGACATGGGACAGGCCTATGCTTACATTTCTTTTCCCTCTGTAATTCATTTGTCCATGTCCTTGGCACATTTTTCTACCAGGGTTTTAGCAATGTTTTTTTCCTACAGAACTGACAGTCTTAAGAAAATGAGTCATAAATTACAGTAGGCTTTTGGTTTGTCCTTGTCATTTGGTTTTATGGTACTTAATAATTTAGCAATGTACTTGCATTTAACTTTTTCTTTTATTCTTTCTTTTAATTTTTTGTAGTATGCTTAGAAAGGATATTGTATTATATAGAAAGGATATTAGAAAGGATATTTTAAGAAAATAAAAAAAAATCCATCCTATTTGTTTCTAGTACTTACCTTTACTTTTTACGTTAATATCTGGGTTTTTTCTTTGTTTTGTTTTGTTTAACTTTATTTATTTACTTATGTTATAGCTGGCTCAGCCTGCCCTGGGGGTGGGGCTGGCATAGGATTGAAATCAAGACTTTGTGTTTCCCAGGCAGGTGCTTAAGCTGCTGAGCTACCTCCCTGGCCTTTATTTATTTGTTTAACTTTTATGTTTTGTATTTTAGGGAAGGGTCTACAGGGTGTTCAGGGTCTCACTATTAGATCACACTCATAGTGATTTCCCTTTTTATAGCCTCCCAAGAGTTGGGATTATAGGTACACACTACCATGCCCAGTCTCAATTGCTCTCTTAGTGCAGGGTGAGGAGGGCAGGGTGACAGAACAGGCCTGGGGATCAAACCTCAGTCCCTGCACCTGCTCACAGCAGCTTTAATCCACTGAGCTATTTTGGCCGGCTCTCCCTGGTCCTTATGTTAATATCTTTGATCTGTCTGGACTATTTGGAGAAATATAGTGAGAAATGTAGCTACATTGCACCAATACTGCCGAGTGAATAATCCACCTGTTCCCCACTAACTGGAAATGCTCCTTTATCATCCACCCGGGAGCAGTTCCTCACCTACAGATAGAGTCTTCTTTCTACTCTGTTGTTCTTCTTACCCTTGATTCAGTATCACATTGTTTTAATAGTTGTAGTTGTATAGAAAAACATGGTAGAGAAAAATTGTGCTTGGTTCTAAAGATTCCTTGAATGCCAGTACAAAGCCCAAATGATCTGTAAGTTTGCTAACTTCATTTAAGAAAAATGTAAATTAATCTCTTTAGTTAGCTAGTTTTAAATTTATGGTTAGACTAATTCATTCATCACTCTTTTTCTCCCAGATATTTTCTATTTAGCTTTGACAATTTATTTTTCTAAATGAATAGTTTGTCTATGTATACATTATTTGGGGAGGCAGACTATTTTATGATGTTTCATTTCCCATTCTAGAACTTTGTGTTTTGAACTCTATATTTTAAATAGAAAGATAGAGAGGATGGGAGGGAAAGAGAAAGAGAAAGAGAGAGAAAGAAACAGAGACAGAGACAGAGGTAGAGAGACAGAGAGAGTTATAGGAAACTTGCCCACTCCATAAAGAATGCCTCTTGACTTCAGCAGTCCAAGCTGGTCACAGGTACCAGGTCTACACTGATACGAGAACCGGCTTGGCCATGTGGTCCTGAGCCTGAAACCCTTTATCTCACCTGGTCCTCTGTGTTTCTCAGTGATCCTCCAGATGCCCCTGGGATCCTCCACCCAGACAAGCACCACCTCCATCCTGAATGACCTCATGGCTGAGAGGAACACCACCAGCTCCACCCGGGCCCTGCGTCTGCTGGATGGGATGAGTGCTGTCTGGTATATCCTCACCATCATTGGCTTCTTTGGGGTGATTTTCCTCTTCCAGTTGGCCAGCAACATCCTCAGGAAGAATGATAAGTCCTTAGAAGACACATATTATTCCAGTTTGACTCTTGAACTAAAAAGGAAAGGACTCCAGAACAAGGTGGCCAAATGTTCCTCAATGATCATTTGCAACTTGGCTGTCCTACAGCCTAGCCAGACCAGCGTGGTGTCCAAGTGCGGAAACAGTGAGCCCCAGACTGGAGCCCAGGGCATTCCCTGAGCACCAACCCAGCATATCTCCAAGGGAGACTCCAGCCTTATTGCCAAAGGAGTAGTTTTGAGTTTCCTGGAACCTGAAGAAAGGAGCTGAGCCCTTGAATGGGGACGAAAGAGCAGCACAATGCTGTGGGTGCTTCTGGCCAATGGCTATGTGGCCAGACACTAGTAGCCTATGTCCCTCTGAGGCTTTCTGTTACAGCAGAAGCCATATTTGCCCAGCCCTAGCAAAACCTATGCTCTAAGAAAGGGAGTGCTGGGGCCCGGCAGGATGTCTCAGTGGTCTAAAGCGCCTGTTTGGAGAAGCTTGGGCGGCTTCAGGGACCACGGTTTGATCCCCAGCACCACATGCTGCGCCAGCCCTGCCCTTGGGGTGGGCTGAGCCGGCCATGAAAATAAAATAAAAAATTCTAAAAAAAAAAAAAAAAAAAAAAAGGGAGTGCATATCCAGTGTTCTCAGAGGAATCCAGAATTCTCTAAGGAAACAAGTGGTTTCTTGTCATGGAAATGCTGCTTTGGAGTTAAAATTTAATTAAAATTCAATTTCTAGATGAGTAAAGTTTAAGTGTCTGGTTGTTCACCTAGAACATGTGAAAACCAAAACTATTCATACCAGAAGTCAAGCATTCTTCATTTTTACTGAATGAGTGGAGTGTACTGGAAAATATACTTGTTTTGTATTTAGAAGCTCTAGGCTCTACTCTGGGCTTGATTATCACTGCTTTTGTGTCTGTGTACACACCACCCCACCTCTCTGGGATTCCATTTGCAGATAAAATGACAGAACCATGCCAGACTGGTCTATCTTACCAAATAGATAAAATCTGATGAGATACCACGTGTGTGTGTGTTTTGAAAAGCAAAATAAGTATGTAAATGTTGTTGTGTTGGTGATGATGACTGCGGCAGATAGTTGGTCCTGGTGATAGTGCTGGTGGCAGCAGTGGTTGGTGCCGTGTGGTGGTAAAGTTTGGTATTTACTATGGTGTCAGTGGTGATGTTGATGTTGGCAGTAAATGAGTCATGATGGTGGAGGCTGAGGACAATAAGGAGTAGGTGTGTGATTCATCTTGATGGTGGTGGAGTGATGTTATTACAGGAAGTGACTAATCCATTAGCAATCAGTTGTTAACCATAGTTATGTTGCTTTCTTCTGCAGGAGAGCCCACCTGTGTATCTGTTGATAATCCATTTAGTGTGAATTTGCAAACAGCAGCACAAAATGGAACTATACAAATTAGAAATTTTTCTGCTAGGACCAATCTGTTTCTGAAGATTTCCTTCTTTCATCCCTCCTTCCTCCACCCAAATGAATGGACAGAATCTGTAGGTGGTCAGAAACTAGTTTCCATTTCACAGTGAAGGAAAGGAGCAAAACAGGGCCCGAAGGAATGAAGCAAGTCTAGGATTTTCCATGGTCTCACTGTATCCCTCCCACCACTGCTGCTTACTGTGAAAGGCTTTCCCACACCTGGATGCAGAGAAATGGTGACTGGTTGCAACACAAGGCCCTTCTATTTCTTCCGAGCTAGTTTCAAGTGAAGCCTTTTTCCTTTTCACCAAAATGAGTGGCCTCCCATGGTTTGTTCGAGGAGCATTGAGTAAAGAGAGCTGTGTCTGTGAGATTCAGGTTTTACTGAGAATAGTCACCACCACCTTTGCATTTCATCACTTTAAATATAATGTGACCTATTTATATCTCTTAGAAGTATCCCTTGCTTATATACTTGTCCAAGAAATGATATCTTCTTTACATGACTGATTAGGGAGATGTGATTAGGTGAGTTTCACTAAGTGACTTTCAGCAGTTAAAGAAAAAATGATACATTGTCTGAATTTCTATGAAGTTCACCAGTTCAGCTTTTGGAGATCCTCCTAGGCTAGAGACAAATTTATTTTTCCAACCTGTAGACTGCAATCTTCAATTATCTCCTATCATCTCATAAATCTCAGGATTAAACCCCACACTTCTGTTTTGGTGAACTGGGAAATACTTTCAATTTTTTCTCTTTTCAGGTTTTTTTCATGATCATTATCATCCCACAGGCTAGAAAGAAAAGTGCTAATTTGTTGATATAATTAAGGCAGGGCTTCATGATTTCGTTTGAGATGCAAGACAGAACAAAACAAGATGAAAAGGTAGGGGGAAATATCATTGGTAGTGAAAGGGAACAGAGCAAGCAGTCCAATGGTGGAATTTTAAGTGAGGATAGAATTACTTGGCAGACTTCAATTGCTGGTGGTATTTGAAGACAACGTTTCTGACTTCTCAACCCAAATGGGGGTCTCATTTCTATTTGAGGATCTCTATGGCTCTACTCCTGGCTCAAGGCTTGGGATAAGAGGCCACTGGAGGTTAATCCAATCAGTGCATTCTTTCTTTCTTTTTTTTTTTTTTTTTTTGTCTTTTTGAGACAGGGTCTCGCTATGCAGTTGAGGCTGGTCCTGAGCTCACTTTTGTAGCCCAGGCTGGTCTCGAACTCGCACCAATCCTCCTGCCTCAGCCTCCCGAGTGCTGGGATTACAGGCGTGAACCACCACGTCCGGCTAGTGCATTCTTTCTTGACAGGACTAGGCCAAGGAAGGACACACAAGCCAAAGTAAGCCAACCCAATCAGAGTCCAGAAGGGATAAAACAGAATTCTGGAACAGAAAGATTCAGTCTTCATGGAACCAAAAGCAGATCTGATTCTGGAATTACTGGATTCATTTTGCCAAGAGGAAGCCAACCTGAGGGCAAAAACATTAGTGAAATCTGACTGAGAAAATTAGAATGACTGTAGCCTTGCTCAAAGCCTTAATTTATGTAGAATTTTTCAGTTTGTGAGCCAATAAATTCCCTCTGTTAAGTCCATTGCAGGTACACTTTTTGTTTGTCAAAACCAAAAATATACTGACTGATACCTTTGGATACACCATTTCCTAAAGGAAATGAGCCTTAGAGGAAAGTTCTAAAAGGAAAGATGTGGTATACGGGAGGTTGAACCTATTTCTTTCAGCATGATTTTTATATTTATAGGGTTTTTTTTTTTTTGTATTTGCAGTAAAAAACAGATTTAGAGTACTTTCTATTTCAGTTCAGAATTATTTATAAGATTTTCCATTGCTTAACCTCTCCAAGAAAATTGCATTAGATTCTGTCCCATTTTAGCCTCAGCCCTGACTCTGTCAATGAACTGCCATGGAAACCACAAAGAGGTCCTGTTAAGGTCAACTTGTGGTCAGAAATTGGCTCAAAGATATTTTCTGCAGAGCAAGAGCCACTGCCTTTCTGCTGATGTCTACACAGTTACATCAGATCTAAGAGCAAGAACATGTTTCAAGGCAACCTCCTTGCTTCTTAGTCCAAATACATCATTTTCTGGGGAGCTTGTCTGAGAGTGCTTTGAAGATGTGTTCTTAAATATGGGCATTTTAAGCAATATTGGTGGAGAAAGAAAACTCTCAGATACTGTTTTCTTTCTGAACTCCCTTAAATCTAAAATGTTCAAGATGTGAGGGGCCGGGGAGATAGCTGTGTGTCACAAGTGCCTGCCTCAGAAGTGCAAGGTCATGAGTTTGAACCCCGGTCCCCCCTCAAAAAAAAGATGTAGGCCATTAATCACTATCTTGACAGCCCCCATCTACCACCCTTGAACAAATAGAGGTGTGAACACCAGTGCGTTAACATTTAATTCAGACTATATACAGCTCTCTGGGCCAGACCTCAGGACAAAAGAAGCAGCAAATGTAGCCACATACGTCTTTAGGAATGTGCATCAGGGATTGATACTCTAAATAGGTATCCATTACCTTAAAAGAACCTAAATGAGTCATTAGCCCAACCCCCAACAGGAAGAGACTGGATTTAATCTATTTTACCTGAGCAATGTTGCTTGTAATCTCATTGGTTGACCATCGTAATTGTCCCACCTACGTGAGTTCCCACGTCTTCTCCACAACCTTAGACCTGCCTCATCAAGTGATTTTCCTCTATAAAAGTCCCTATAAGAGACAGCTGCCCACAGTACCACCAACTTCGGACCCCCCTCTTGTTCCTCTATCTAGCAGGAATTTTCTTTCCCTCAATAAATATGTTCTGCTCACAAAACAAAACATTTAATTCAGAAAATGGAAAGAGATTTGCAAGTGCCACCAGCCCCGGTACAGATAGAAACCAATCTTGCTGATTCCAGCACTCCTGATACCTTCTCTTTCTTCACGAGTATAGGATTCTCCCAAGAATTAGAGGGTAAGTTTAGATAAAGGTCTTCTTCTGAAACAAAAATTATTTTAAAACAACCTAGAATGGATCCATAATCGTTTTCTCAGAGAACCTGTAGCTAGTGGTACCAGGGTTTGTACTGAAGTTAAATCAAAGCTAGGAGAATTTCCCCAGGTGATTGAGACATATCTATTCTAAATAAAATGTTGTCCACTGAATTGTATTATTATTTGATTAGTGATGTTATTATCACATTTTAGAAAAAGATTTATGAAAAACAATTTAAAGAGTATACATCTATTGGCATTTATTCAACCTAGAGTAACAGGTGTCCACTGGTTCTTGTAACTGATATGGATTGTTTAGATTTCAACAAGAACAAAGCAATGTTAACTCAAACTTCAGATAAAGTTTTTAAAGTTCTTTTATTGATAACAGTTAAAGAATTTTGCATAACTAATACAGCAGTGCCTCTGTTCATGAACACTTTTGTTTGCAAGTTGATTCACAAACAGAAATGATAGTCAAAATTTTGGTTTTATTTGCGCACTCTGCACTGGGTGACAGACACAACCGTGGCAGTCTTTTTCACACAAGCACAAAGGTAGCCATCTTTTCTAAAATAGTAGAACAAATTAAGTTCATCAACTAAAGTTCCACCATAAATAGAGAGTCATAAACATAGCCCATGTACTGAGTGATTTTAGGGAAGGCAGCAGAGACAACTCACAAAATCAAGAAAGAGCAGTGTGGGACAATAAAGTCCTCACTCCATGATCCCAGCTCAGTTCCCCCAGAAGAGAACTCAGCTCTCACATTTATTTCTTTATGCTTCTGCTTCCTTTGGTTCCTTATTTCAGTGCTAGAGCATCCCACTGAATCAGAATAGAACAGGAGCTGGGGGTGGGTGGGACTAGAGAATAGAAGGCTCTGGTTGGCTGGTTCTGTGTCATGTGATCCATCATGTGACCAGAGGCGCTTAAATCTATAAAGAAAATGCTAACGAATTGTTATTTAGATATTGTATCTGCTGTGAAACTTGACTGTTCCTTTGCATTTAAAAAAAATATTTAGTTATTTATTTGATGTAGGGTCCTGCTACACAGCTCAGAATTATAGTGATCCTCCTATCTCAGCCTCTTCAGCATCAGATTTACAGGTGTTCTCCACTATGCCCCACAGCAGTACTGCCTATCAAATCAGGGTTCTTGCGCTTGCCAGGCAAGTGCTTAAATGGCCCAGTTATCTCCCCAGCTTACTGGGATAGATCAAGAGAACAAGATTACTCAACAGAACCCCCAAAGATAGGAACTGTGTTTCCAGGTGTTTGAGACCAGAAAGTCTCATTCTGCTTGGAATCAATCTGAAAAAGGAAAAGAGAACAATTTTGCTTCTCTGTAGGGAAAAGAGAGGAGAAAAGGAGAGAGAAATAGCCTAGGAATCGGGCCATCTCACAGGCTGGCAGATCATATTGAAAAATGTCTCTTCCTGTGGTTTTCCCACCAACACTGCCACAGCCCCATCTTCTACCATGTTCTGAAACTGGTGGAATAAATGCTTGGAGTGAGTGACTTGGAAATCAGTAATGGGATACATTCCTAACAGAAACAGCTGGAATAGCAGTAGTTTAAAGGCAGAGATAATTTCACATAGGGCAAGGCCATTTAGTTTAGTTCAAGATAAACTATCAGGAAGCAACAAGAACACAGGAAGACAGTAGAAATTGGTGCTGGGACCAGGTATAACTAAATCATTGTAGACTGGGGACAAGGATGAGGGAGCGGAAGAAGTTGGACTTGTAGGAGACAGGAAAACTAGGTCCACCAGTCACATGTTTGTGCAGATATTGGTCTACTGTCTGTTTCCCACTGGACCATGGGAATCTTATTTTAAGAATAAGGATGCATCATGCTGATGTTGGTATTGTCCATTCACTGCAAAACACAGTATTTGCAAATGTACTTTAGAAAAAGCAATGCTTATTTAAAAATAATAAAATGAAGGAGCTTGGTATGTACCAGGCACTAAGTGCTCTCCACAAGTTACTGCAATAGCTATCTGTCCATTCTCTGTGCCCCACAAGACCTATGTTTGCCGGTTCTGCAACACCCATAAATAGAGCTGGAGGTAGACACTTCATAATCATTTGAATGGAAGAAGTTTTAAAACAGTTATTGAAATTATTAAACTATTGTTGTGGTTTAAGTATGTGGTGTTCCCCAAAGATTCATATTTTGAGGGCTTGGTCCCTAATGTAGTTCAAAGATGGTGTATTCTGAAGTGACTAGGTAGTGATGACTTCATAGTGGCATGGGCTTTTAGGAAATGGAGCACAATTGGAGGAATTAGGTCCTGCGGGTGTGCCTTTGAGGGATCCATCTTTTCCCCAGCCACTTCTCCTCTGGTTCTTCCCCCTCACTCTGCTTTCTGGTTGCCATGAAGTGAGCTCCTTCCACCAGAATGCCTCTGCCTCACTACAGGCCCACAGTAGTGGAACCAGCTGGCCATGAACCAAACTGTTGAATCTGTGAGCCACAATAAACATCGTAATGTTTGTGACCCCTAAAATTCACATGCTGAAGGTCTAGTCCCCAGCGTGATGGCACTTGGAGGTGAGCCCTTTGGAAGGCAGTTACAAATAGATAAGGCCATGTAAGTGGCAGTCCCAGTGATGATATTAGTGACTGCTCTTTTTTAGATTAATCTGCCCATCTGTTAAAAGGTTTTGGCCCTAGGGTTGCATTACTGGGTCACATCAAAGCCTCAGAGAGATAGAATTAATAGAAAGTCTTTTGTGTGTGTGTGTGTGTGTGTGTGTGTGTGTGT
>PVJA010023594.1:0-32805 GCA_004027025.1 Myocastor coypus | reverse complement strand
TTTTTTTTTTTTTTTTTTTTTTTTTTTTTTTTTTTTTTTTTTTTTTTTTTTTTTTTTTTTTTTTTTTTTTTTTTTTTTTTTTTTTTTTTTTTTTTTTTTTTTTTTTTTTTTTTTTTTTTTTTTTTTTTTTTTTTTTTTTTTTTTTTTTTTTTTTTTTTTTTTTTTTTTTTTTTTTTTTTTTTTTTTTTTTTTTTTCCCAGTACCAGGCATGGAACTCTGAACCTTGTACTTCGCAGGCAGGCATTTATGCTGCTGAGCTATATCCCTGGCCCTGCCTCAGTATTTTTCATTGCATCCAATCACATAAAATTCAAGCCTGCTTTTGCTACAAGTATACCATTTTGATAAGCCAATAGATTAGTCGATGAATTATTAAAACCTGACAAGAAATGTATAAGTCTGTATTAAGCAATGGGATAATGATGTAAGGATAAATACAGTAATAAAATGATTAATACAAAGAAGTCAAAACATCACTTAATAACTGTTGTGTTTGAGATTTTTACAAGTTTAACAATATAAAATAATATTAGTTTATGAGAAATTGCCAAGAATCATATGCAAGTGCAGGAAATCTGTGCACACACTAAATACTGAATCCAGCCAAGAGCCAGGATCCTAATATTCTGCTGAGTCTAGATGAAAATCTAAAGCTCATAATAACACATCCCAGAAGTCCACCTGGAGGCCTAGAGCCCACAACAAAATCTCATGCAGGTCTGCTTTACAAACTTCTAGTGGACGGTCCCAAAAAGTCACTGATGCAAACTAGGAGGTCCACGCCAATGGAATGAAGGATCTGTGGTAGCAGGCTGAGGGCTCTGATCTCGAGCCGGGAGAAATGTTCAAGGTCATCACCAGAGCTCCCTTGAAAAATGCCACAGCCATCCTCAACAACAGTGAAGTCCTAAGCTCAACCAGAGATCAGGAAAGCTGAGTTCTCATCAGAAAAGCCAATGCAAGAAGCTTCATTATGAGGCTGAGCAGTGTGCCACCTTCTCTTCTGGATCCAAGTGCTCAAGATGAGGACCAAAGCCTTTCCAAAGTTTACTGGGAAAGCTAGCATGACAAGGTCCTCCAGCAGAACAGCCCAAGGGAACTAGCGCTCCAATAGCTTCTCCAAACAGCACCTAAACAGCATTTCAGCGATTCTCTTGTTCTGCCTTTATGCTGTTGGCAACAGTCCTCAGGTGAGCCTCCCAGCCCAGCACCATGCTAGTTTGATTCAGTTGGGTGTAAGAAGCTGACATCGAGTTAGCTATCCACCACACTAACATGTGAGAGAAATGTATATAATTATGAAAACTTGGAATGTATAAGTACATAGTCGTGAAATGTCCTAATAGGATATTAACTAGACTATAGAAAGTTTCATTATTGTCTCTGAAAGACTTTGAAAAGCTTTTAGAGTTTAAGATTTTGTTCAACAGTTTTCAGTTCTTTTAACTCTGCTGTGTTATAAATGAACTCAATTAAAAAAAGACTATTAATTGCTGCATTCATGCCATTTCATTTACAAGAAATTACCAAAGCCAGTATAATAGTGAGGGCAAGATATATTTTTTCCTCCAAACAGCTGGTCATAGAGAAGGATTACTCCCACAAGAGCCATAAAATTCTTCCATTGACAGCCAAGCAGAAAAGGTGAGGACAAAATAAACAGCACTGCTAACAGGATCTGTCACCATGATGAATGCTGATGAGCAGTAATTAATGTGGACTCTCTTAAGCAAGGCCCAGAGGTCTAAGCTGGATGCCCACTGACTTAACATGGGGAAACAGGGAAAAGTCCAGAGAAGGAAGAAACTAGAGGAAATGCTACTAAATGTAAATGAGAACCCTGGAATGATAAAGCTGCATGAATACACAACACACTGTCATTTTCCAAGATGGTGAATATTACTTAGTTTTAGAATAAGGGAACAATTAGTGTTCAATACATATTACCTCTGGGGAGCCTGTAATCCCAGTGCTGAAAACAGGAAGATCACTACAAGTTCAAGCTGCAAAGTGAGACCCTGCAATCAATCAAGCAACATATATATTACCTATAATATATATAATATATAAAACTATCATATATATATATATACATATATATATATATATATATATATATATATATATATTCAGAACATTTCTTTTTTCATACCTCGTTGTACTCATTCAGAGTCTGATAAACACTTATTGGCCATAAATTAACAAATCACTTTAAGGGCTGTGTATTCTGCTTAGGCAAGCACTAGGGAACATGGTTCAATCCCCATGACAGGCTGTCCCTGCCCTGGGGGGTACACTAAAACTGCAAATGAGGCTGGGTGTGGTGGTGGGTTCTTACAATCCCAGGGGTTGCAAAGTTAAAAACAGGAGGGTCACTACTCTGTGCAGTGAGACCCTGTAGACCCTATACTAAGTACGTAAAAAAAGGACTGAGTAGCTCAATGTTACAGCAATTGCCTAATATGTGTGAGATCCTATGTTAAATTGTAAGCTCAACAAAAAACAAATCTATTTATAATTAATTTTTTGGTTCTTATTAGAGTACTTTTATCTTTAAAATTTACATGAAACTCAATGAAATTCAGAATTTAAAAACATCAAATTAAAAAATATTAGGGCTGACGACATAGGTCAGTGACCCATGGCACCTGCTTAGGCAAGCTTAGACACACGCAGGAGACCGTGGTTTGATCCTCAGCACCACATGCTTTACCAGCTCCACCCTCAGGGCAGGGCTGAGCCAGACACACACACACACACACACACACAAAGAAACACACACACACAGAGTCTGGTATGTTAATGTAAACTGTATTTAACTATACATGAAAAATGTTTTTTGAGCTGACCCAATAGCTCAACAGATTCAATACCTGCTTAAGCAAAGCACAGTGGCTGGGGTTTGATCCCTGGACTCCATGCTAGCCTTTTCCCCAGTGTGTGATGAGACAGCAATGGAGACCGGGCGTGGTGGCACATGCCTGTAATCTCAGTGCTTTGGAGGCTGAAAACAGGAGAATCATTATGAGTCCGATCTACATAGTGAGACCCTATGGACTGTGAAGATCTTGTTCTAAATACAAAAAGAAAAAAAACAGTGCTTTTGTGTTGTTGTTGTTTGCATTCTCAATGTCAGAATTTAGAAACTGACAAATACTTCTAGAGATATTATGAAGACAAGTTTTTTGACGGGGCATTCTTTGATAAATTCCATAAATTATCACTTCCCAGGCAAGATTTAGCCATTATATCTAAAAGACTCTCTCCATGAATCAGTACTCGTATTTCAGACATAGGTGAGATGCGTGAACCGCAACTCAGGCCATCACCCATCCTGAAACACGATCTGCCTAAGTCTCACAGGGAGAAATTCTAGGTGATCTTACAGTCATGGAGAAGCTTGCAAAAATTTTCTATGGTCATATTTTTATGGACTAGAAAATCTTTTTCAGAAAAATCTGTTTATGATAAGGAGCATTTAAGTCTTAAGGAGCATTTAAATCTTGAGCATTTAAGTAATTGCTATAATCTATGAGCAGGGCTGGGGAGATAGCTCAGTAGAATAAGTGCTTTCCTGGCAAGCCTAAGCTCCTGAGTTCAAACTCTGGCACAAAACAAACAACAACAAAAAAAAAAAAAAAAAAAAACCCTATAATCAGTTAATTCCCTTCTGAAAACAGGTGTTATGATTTTCTGAGTTCTTGTTTTTGCCAACAGATTTCATTTAATTTGTAATTTCAAGATTCACCTTTTTCTTTTTAAATGAACCCTTCTTTAAAAACAGATGAGATATTTTAAACTCTGTTGGTTTCTAATTTTAACCTACTTTTTATGGTCCTTTGTTAGGACATTCATTTCTAAAATTCAAGAGAAAACAATTTCTCTGCAGGGAAAGGGAAAGGAGAAAGGACCGACATTTAAGTCCCAGCTACAAAGATGCCAAATCCAGATAGATTGAGCTTTTTCTAAAAATGTTTGAAAAGACCTGTTGTGACCGCCCTCTTGATACCATAAATCTTTCTCCACACTCTGGTCTCAATAAAGTCCCTCTTAGTTATTGCACATCTAGAGAAGGCAGACACATACAATTTGAAAAAGAGTAACGGCCTCCTAGGCTGTAAAAGCCTGATTTCTAGTTCTTTTGCTTTTGCACATGTAAATATACATCTGAGTTCATTTGTGTGTATGTGTTTATGTGAAGTGATATTGATTATTTTCATGTAAGTATTTGCCATTAGCATTGTTCTTATCATCACAAATATTAACACAGCAAATTAGATGGTCATGTCCATTGGCTTATTATTTTATAGTTGTAATTTTACCAAAATGTTACTCATTAAATAAATATCCAGTATCATCAATGTATGGGAAAATACTTGAGAGAGAGGGAGAAATAGCATTTTGATTTTTAAGAATGTTGTAATTACTGATTTTTTAGTTTGTCTAGTTGATATGTTAGTATTATTTGTACCATCTAAAAAATTTCAGTATTTCCATTAAAGTAGAAATAAGCCTTGAAGTATAAGTTCTTGACATAATGAAAACTAATATATTTTATCATTAGTTATGAATATAGTCATGTATATTTTCAAAACTATTTTAGTGGATTGAAACTGATCTATTTTAGGTTATTAAAATCACACTCTATTGATTCTCACTTACATTTCTCACATAACGAGGTGAAATAATTATCAGAGCTGCACATGCATATGATTTCCAACGTGTTCTTTATCCTCACACACAATATATATATTCTTACACTTATGTATTCATAAATGTATATAAATATTTTGCTTACACTTTATATTCAGTTTCATATAACCACTGTGTTTTAACATTGATGAAGACTTTTGCAAGTATCAGTATTCCATATTTTTTATTGCATTAGTAAGTTTATGTCTATGGTCAACTTGGGTAACTAATTAGTGTTAATATTTTCCTAGTAGAGTGAATATGGCCTTTTATGAGGTTGTTTCTCAAGGTATTCGTTGTCTTGTATTTGCTTACCTAAATGTATGTACACATTTTTACACAATCAGTTTTCATCAATTGTACATTACTTTGTTTTGAACAATAAAAATTTCCATTATCTAGATATAGGACAGTTTATTGCTCCATTCATCTCTTGGAGAACATCTTCCTTGACTGTTTTGACAGGTATGAACAAGACTGCTATATCTCTCCGTTTATAATTTTTATATGGGCATAAGTTTTTTTTTTCTTTTTTTCTTTTTTTTTTGAGACAGGGTCTCGCTATGCAGTTGAGGCTGGCCTTGAGCTCACTTTGTAGCCCAGGCTGGTCTCGAACTCGCACCAATCCTCCTGCCTCAGCCTCCCAAGTGCTGGGATTACAGGCGTGAGCCATCACGCCCGGCTTATGGGCATAAGTTTTAACTTAAAAATATAAAGCCTAATTTTGCCTAATTTTGTTCTAAAATAATTAGTAGTTTACTTAGAAATTTCTTGCAGAGGGCAGCGGGGATAGCTCCATTGCACAAGTGCCTGCCTGCTAAGTGCAAGGTCATGAGTTCGAACACCAGTTCCATTAAAAAAAAAATCTTGTAGGATTTATCTTTGAAGCCATCATCAGGCTTGTATTTGTTGCTAGGTTTTTAACTATATCTTAAATTAAACTGAGTCCCAGTGTAGTGGGATACACCTGAAACGCCAGTGTTGGGGAGGCTGGAAACAGGAGGATCACTATGAGTCTGAGCTGCATAGTGAAACCTAGTAAACAAATACATTAAAAAAAAATTTCATTGACAGATATTGGGTTATTTAAATTTTTTTTATCTTCTTGGTTAAGAAGACATAAAATGGCTAAGTTTTAATGGATAAGTTTCCAGGAAGCTTTACATTGATTATGTGTTTTCCATCTTATTTGAGTACAAGTTCTCAGAGTAGCTACTCATGATCTTCAGTTCTTCAAATTCTGCTGTAATTTTACCATTCTCATTCTTTGTTGTACAGATTTCAGTTTTTTTTTCCTTTCTTTTTAGATAAATTAGATACATGTTAGTTAATCTTTATCTTTCAAATAAACCAATTTATATTAATATTTTTCATTCTTCTTTGCAATAATATTGCTTTGTTTTTCATGATTTGATCTAGCATATTAGGTTTGGGCTTGACTGTTCTTTATTTAGAACTTTCATATTAAAAATTAAATGTTTTTTCTAACTCTATTTTCCTGATGTGAGAATTTCGCTCATGGGATGGGATGCATTACATCCTATAAGTTCCAGAATGTTGTGTTAGTATTATCATTTAATTGTAGAAACTGTTTAATATCTTCTATAAATTTCATCTGTGACCATAAGTTGTTCAGTAATGTGTTATTGAATTTCAATATGTTTACATAGCCTTTTTGGCTTCTTTTGCTATTGATTTTTAATTTCATTACATAATGATCTGATATTAAGCATGGCATAATTTCAGTGATTTTGAATTTATTTAAGCATGTTCTAGAAGCTGTCATGTGATCCCTATCAGAGAACATCCCATGGATAGTTGAGAATGTGTATTTTGATGTTGTAAGGTAGGACACTCCAGGACACCTACGAAGTCCAATTTATTTTTACATGCTCAGGTGTACCTTTTGTGTGTGTGTGTGTGTGTGTGTGTGTGTGTGTGTGTGTGTGTGTGTCTGTGTGTGTGTGCAGTATCTCACTTTGCAGCTCCAACTCATAGTAATCCTCCTATTTCCTACCTCCCAAGTGCTGGGATTATAGGCTTGTGCCACCATGCCTGGTCTAGTTGTAATTTTTTTTAAATTTTATCTTATTGATCTGTGTATTTGTGACAGAGGGTTGCTAAAGTCCTCCATCATAATTCTGTTAGTGATTATTTGCTTTTTAAGTATATTAATAATTTATATATATTTTGATGTGTGATATTTGTTGCATATATACTTATGATTATTACCTCTCTTTAAGTTTTCCTTTAACAAGTATGTATGTAGTAACCTTCTTAGACTCCCTATCAATATCAGCTTGAAGCTTACTTTTTCTGAAGATAGAATAGATAAACCTGTTTTTATTTGTTTTGTTTTGTTTTGCATTGTCTCCTGGGTTCCTATCCCATAAGGTATTATTTTCTATCTTTTGATTTTTACTCTTTGAATTTCTTTCTGAATTAAATGTGTCTGTTGTGTGCATCATACTGCTGGCATAGTTTTTTGATCCATTCTGCCGATCTGTTTCTTTTGATTGGTGAATTGATACCATTTACATTGATGATTATAACTGGCATGTTTTGGCTTATTCTTGTCATATGATTTTTGTATTGTTGGTTCCCTGTCTTTTCACTATTAAATGCCAGGCTTGTGCAGTAGATGTTTTCTCTTGGTGTTCTTGGATTTATAGTTATTGTTTTTTTTTTAAATGTTCCTCAGAACAATTTCAAGAGATGGTTTGGTGGTCATGAATTTCTTTAGTTGTTCTTTGTCATGGATGTATTTTGTAATTTAAAAGATAACCTTGCAGGGGCTGGGGAGATAGCTCCAAGGCATAAGTGCCTGCTGGGCAAGTGCAAAGTCGTGAGTTCAAACCCGGGTCCCACAAAAAAAAAAAAAAAAAAAAAAAAAAAGATAATCTTGCAGAGTGCATCATTCTGTTTTAAATGAATTCTTTCAGTCCTTTAAATACTTCAGTTAAAACTGTTTTTAAACATGATGATTTTGTTAAGGATATTGCCATGATCCTGACATTCTTTTATGGGTGATTTATTCAACAATTTTTGGAGGAAGGGGAAAGGAAGTGAAAAAATAAAAATGAATTAAAAAGATGAAATGGAAACAAAGCTTTCATTAATTAGGAACAGAAGTGGAATTGAAAATAGAAACAATGAATGGGATAAAAAGAATAGATATGCCATATGCAGATACAAAATGCCTATTTTGAATGTTAATATTATTTATATTGAAAATGTACTAATAAATTTAATTAAAAATTTTAGCTAAGATTTTAAAATTTCATCTTATAGTATATTTCAATTATTCATTCATTCAAGCAACATTAAGTATTTCTGTTGATTCACATTCATAAATTTTGCATGCTGTTTTCTTGAAATTTTGCTATTATAATAGATTTAGAATGTTGTCTTATTTAGCATCTATACTTCTCTAGTATCTTATGAGATTCAGCAACTTTTGTCTCATTTTCCATCTATGCATCGCATTTGGTAATGGATCTGTTCACGTATTTTGTGCATTTCTATTTTGATTGCTAACTTTATTAATTTTTAAAGTCCCTTCTTTTTTTAATTACAAGGTTACTTTTTGGTATGTTGAAACACTTACCAATGAAGAAAAGTACAGGTTCTGATAGATTCAAAGCTGAATTCTACAAGAAATTTACAGTAGTTTTAAGGTTAATAATCTTCAAAATCTTTAATTAAATTTTAAATGAAAAAAATCTGTCTGATTCATTTGTGGAGACAAGTATTGCTCTAATAGAAAAGCAAGATAAAATGCCCTGAACAAAAAGAACTATATGTAAATCACTCCAATTACATATATGCAAAAATATTCAGTAAATACTTGAAAACAAAATTGAGCAAATAATCAAAAAGATTATACACCATGAGCAGGTGGGATTCATTTCAGGATTACAGGGGTTGTTCAATATATGCAAAGTCTAACACTTTCAGGATTAAAAATTCTTCCAAAAATTAGAATAGATGATCTTTACCTCGACCTAATAAAAGCTTTCTATAAGAAACCAAGGATAAGTAATATTCTAAATGAACAAAAATTGAAAGTTTTCATTCTAAAATCAGGAACAAAGCAAGGATATCCACTATCCTCACTCCTATTCAATATAGTTCTGGAAACATTAGCCAGAGTGTTTAGGGAAGAGAGAGAAATAAAAGAAATGATGATTAGAAAAGAAGAAGGGAAATTATTATTATTTGCAGATAATGTGCTACTCTACATGGAAGACCAAAAGACTCCAACAAGAGATGCCTAAAATTCATGAGCAAATTTAGTACATAGCAGATTAAAAATTCAACATCCAATAATCAATAGCATTCCTGTACACAAATAAAAAGTTTACTGATAGACAAATTAGAGAAACAGCATTCACAGCCTAATCGTATAACTTTAGGTCAGGAATTGTAGCAGCTACTACTTTCACTTTGTTTCCCAGGATAGTTTTTGATTTTCTGAGTCTCTTCTGATTCCAAATGAATTGGAGAAAAGTTTTCATTAGCTCTGTGAGGGATACTAATGGTATTTGAATCTGGATTATATTGATTTTGTATAGCCATTTCATGAATATGGCCATTTTCACAATGTTGGGTTTTCCTATCCAGGACCATGGGATATTTTTCCATTATCTCAATTACTCTTCTATCTCTTTTATTAGAGTACTGTAATTTTCACTGTATAAAACTTCTATGTCCTTTGTGAGACTGATTTTTAAGTATTTCTTTTTTTGATATTGTGAAAGGCATCGTTTCTTTAATTTGTCTCTCAGTGTGCTAATTGCTTGTGTACAGAAGTGCTACTGATTTTTGAGCATTGAATTTGTATCCTGCTACATTGATGAATTAGGTGATAAAATCAACAAGACACTGGGTGGAGTTTTTGGCGTTCTCTGTAGATCGCTGTGTCATTTGCAAATACTTATAATTTCACTCCTTCTTTTACGATCTTTATTCCTTTTATTTTTCTCTCTTGTCTAATTGCTCTGGCTAATGTTTCTAGAGCTGTATTGAATAAGAGTGGAGACAGTGGATATACTTGTCCTATTCCTGATTTCAAAATGAAGGCCGAAGTCCCAACAGCTTCAACATTGCTGAAAAGTCCAAGTCCCAAGCATCCTCCAAGATCCAAGACAAACTTATAGCTTTGAACTCCTTTAGAAAAGAAAAATTAGACACTTACAATGCTCAAAGGCACAAGATAAACATTACCATTCCAAAAGTTGCCACAAACGGGGTGATACGAAGCACTGAGAACAACACAAGTTCAACATCCAGCAGGGCGCACATTGAATCCCATCGTTCCAACTGGAATATCTGCAGCAGTCTGTGCTGAGTTGTGAACTCCAAAGCCATTACAGGGCTCTGATCCTGTTGCACTCTTGGTGGTAGCTTCCATGGCTTCTCTCTGAGGCTGGCTTTGCTCCCTCTTTGTAGTTTCCCTTAGATGAACCATGTTCCTGGCTTTTCAAAACTTCTGAAATTTCCACTGAATAGGCTTCCCACTTTCAGCTTTACTCACTGCCCTCTCAGTGGCACTGCCTGACCTACCTGATCTTCTGACATCTAGATGGAAGCCTTCTTAACCTCACAACTACTGCATTTTTGAATGCACCTAAAACCAACACTGCATGGATAATGCCAAGGTTTGCTGCCAGCTGGAGCAGTGGACAGGCTTCCTTCTCTCAGTTGTATGGGTCAAGAGCCTCAATCACGAGCACTCTGACCCTGATTCCAAGGAATATGTTCTCCATACTGGCTCCATTCTTGAACCTGGTGAGCTTGCAACCACCATTTTGAAACATGGGGCTCAGTGGCTTTTTCCTGTAGGCAAAGTTCCTGACCTTTGCAATTCTGACACTGCAAAGAGTGGAGACTTTCTGCCTTCAGTGATGCTCTCAGGCAATCCTTTCCTTTCTCTTGTTCCTTCTCCACAAAAGAGATTCTCTCAGGTCAATCTTTGCAATCCACAGCTTTCCTGGCTCTTCCTTTTGGCCAAACTCGCATTTTAAATCATCCTGCTGCACTCTTTGCTCTTAATTTTCAACACAAATCTGGCTAAAAACCCCATCCCCAATACCAGCAGTGCCACCACTACAATATTTGGCTGCTTTGAAATATCTTTTGAAATATTAATCAGTCTACCATGCTTAAATTCAGTTTCAGGCAAAGTCTCTGCACATGAGAAAAATTCAGTCTTTGGGACAAACCATAGAACAAGTAATCTGGAGTCCAACAACAAGTGCCGTCCTTCTTCCTGGCAGAAACTTCCCTAGCTTGATCTTTACATGTAGGTTTTCTATCAGCCTTCTGGTCTTCTGGGTTCTGATCAGAATCTCCCAAACAGAACCGCTGAAATTGTTCCAGCTCCTCTCAAGTAAATGGCCTCTCCAAACCTTTCTTATCTGTTTCCATAAGCATTTCCCAAAAGCTGGTAATTCACATGGTCAGATTTACCTACAACAACAACTCTACTTCTCTGGTATCAAATTCTGTCTCAGTTACTCTTCTCTCATTGCTAGGACAATTACCTGACAGCCAGAATGAAGAAAGGCAAGGTTTATTTAACTCACGGTTACTGGAGATTTCAGTCCATATTCATCTGGCTCTAAGACAGACTGGAACAGGGCAGAAAACCACTTCCCATGGCAACGGCAAAGAGCAATAGGAGCAAAGGGAGTACTAGCAGCAACAATGGTAACAGAAATTCTGTTTCTCTTAAATTACACGCAGGCTATTGGCCCCAAAGGTGGGTGCAGTACTTATGTCCATAATCCCAGTAGTACTAAAACCAAATAATCCCAATGGATCGTGAGTTAGTCTCAAACTCTAGAAGTGTGCATCAGACTCTGGGGAAACAACTAGATACAAATTGTATCAGTATGTATGAGCAATTGGCCTGTAGATTTCTTTTTCATTTGGTTATTTTTCTGGTTTTGGTATCTGAATAATGTTTGACACTGAATAAGTTTGGGAGAATCACTTTACCTTCAATTTCATTGAATAGTTTGATAAATGTTTGCATTAAATCTTTTCTAAATTTCATCCAGAATTCCACTGTGAATTCATCAGGACCGGGACTTTTCATTGTTGATAGTTTTGTTGTTGTTGTTGTTGTTATTATTATTATTACATGTTCAATTTCATTTTCTGTTATTGTTTTATTCAGAGTTTGCATATTTTCTATAATCAGTTTTGGTAAATCAGATTTATCTAGGATGCTGCCTACTTCCTCCGCATTTTCCATCATGTGAGCGAAGATTTCTCACATAGATATTGATGAGCTTCGGAATTTTTATAGTGTCTGTCATAATACCACCCTTTTATATTTCTTATTTAATGAATTTGATTTATTTCTCTACTTTTTTATAAGGTACCCTAGGGATTTGTGAATTTTATTCTGTCAAAGCACCATCTCTTCAATTCTTTATTACTTTGTATTATTTTCTTCATCTCCATTGCATTACTTTGTGCTCTAATCTTGATTATTTTCTGCCTTTTTTGGCTTTGGGCTTGACTTGCTCTTCTTTTTCTTGGAGCTAAGGTTCAGAATAAGATCATTTATTTGGGCTTGATCTGTTTTTCCTGTGTGCATATTTCCTGGTATAAATTTCCTATGAAGACAGATTTCTCTATATTCTGTAGGGTACAGTTAGTTGTGTCTGTCATTTTGCCTTATTCTAAATAGTTGATTTGTTCTTTCATTTCATCTGTCATCTACTCACTGATCAGGAGCTTTTTATTTAATTTCCATGTGTTTGTGGCATTAATGTATTTTTCTTTCTCAATAACTTTCAGTTTTATTGCACTATGGTTATGCAGTATGCATGGGATAATTTCGATTCTTTGAATCTACTTAATCATGCTTTATGTTCTAGTACATGTTCTATTTTTGAAAACATCTCATGTGCAGCTAAGAAGAAAGTGTATTATGATGCTACTGTGTGAAACACTATGTAATATCTACTAAGTCCATTTCTTCATAAGTTTGGTTCAGTTCTGTTCTTTCCTAATATTTTGCTTAGTTGAACTTTTTGTTACAGAGGCCCATTAAAGTCCCCTATTGCAACTGTATTATTGTAATTATTGTGAAATCACTTGCCTTCTCATATCTGTTAGTATTTGTCTTATGTAGTTGGGTGCTACTACATTGGGAGCAATATATATATATATATATATATATATATATATATATATATATATATATATGATTGCTATCTCTTCCTTTTGCAGTTCTCCCCTAAAAGTATGTGTTGATCTTGTTTATCTCTTTTAATCATTCTTAGTTTGAAGTTGATATCAGTAGCAACCAAAATATCTAGCCATACCTTTTCCAGGGATCCTGCTACATTGTTTTCTACCCTTTGACTTTCAGTTTACGGATTTTCTTTTAATTTAAATGTGTTTTTTGTACACCACATGTTGTCAGGGTTTGTTCCTTAAGCCATTGTGCCAATCTGTTTCGTTTGATTCATGAACTGACGCCATTTACTTTGATGGTTATAATTGATATGCATTGGGTTATCTTTGTTATGTTATTTTTCTTGCTATAAGTTCTGTACTATTTCACTCTTTTTAATGACTTGATCTACGTGGTGCCAGTCCATTGTTGTTCTTGAAGTTGTGATTGTTTCTCTTTCTAGAATATCATGTGATCGCTTCAGCAGCACATATTCTAGAATATCTATCAGTACTCTTTATAGGTTAGTTTGATTGTCATGAATTCTTCAATATTATTTTGCCACTGAAATTGCAGTATACATCAACCTGGGTTGGAAGTTATTTTATTTGAGGACTTGAAATGCTTCATTCCAAACTCTTTTGGACGTAATGGTTTGTATTGAGAAATCTGTCATGATGCTGACGAGGTTTCCCTTGTAGGTGATCTGTCTCTTCCATCTAACAGTTTTCCGATTCTGTGCTTTTGCTCAATTTCTTGATTAGTATGTGTCTAGTTGTAGATTTATTTTTCTTATGGCTTCGTGGAGTTCCATTTGTCTCACTTATCTTTATATCAGATTCTTATTTCCTCGTTGGGAAATTTTCTGCTACTACTTTTGCAAAGTCACTTTATGTCATTGGTACTCACTCCTGTTGTTTCATTGATATCTATTATTTTTAGAGTGTCATACTTTGTGACACCTAGTAGTTGCTAATTTTCTGTTTTCTGGTTCCTTCTTAGTTTTAAGAGAGCTTTCTTTTCACATTCATTAGCTGTGGTATGTTCTTCAGTGTCTCAAAGTCTATCCTCAGTTTCTTTCAAGAAGTTTGGCCAGCTTTCTGTGAAATTCTTAATTTACTGGATAACTGCTTGAATATGTTTCATGCATTCTAATTCTTTTCTGTTTCCTTCCTACATGCATTCTAATTCTTTTCTTTTTCCTTCCTACATTTTCCAATCACTTTTCTATTCTTTATTTTTGTTAATCTATATATCTTGATGTGCTAGGTAATTCTTTCATGTTTTTGTTTTGTTTTGTTTTGTTTTAGAACTGGTGACTGAACTCTGGCCCTTGAGCTTGCTAGGCAAGTGCTTATTCTACTGAGCTATCTCCCCAACCCCTCTTTCATGATTGTTGTCATTTCTTTTTTGATCTGAGAAATTATTTCTGATATTATTTCTTCTATAGCCTAATGGACTTCTTTACTTGAGTTGTTATCATTTCAGAAATTTTAGTTGTGTGACTTCCAGTTTCTACAACGTCATTGTCTCTGTCTTGTTCTGGATGGGCTGGAGGACTGAGATTACAGTTTTTCTCTGTTTTCACTTTGTTGAAGCTCCCAGTGATCTTGCAGAGTCAGCAGTGGTTGGAGAGTAGTGGGACATGGGGCAGTAAAGTTCCTGTTGCTTTGGCCTACAGGATTGGCCTCACCAAGGCTCTATCGACTGGTAAGGGCCAGCAGCTGATGCTCAGCAAAGCTTCTGCAGAGGTGGTAGGTCTGGGCCCAACTCACCAGGATCCTAATGCTGCCTGGAATCTGCCTAACTTCTCAGATTGAGGGACTGGGTGCCAGCACACCTGCCTCACCTATATGCTATTGGTCCACCACTATTAATGACATTTCAATCTCCATGACATACTTAGTTTTATGAATATTCATTAGGGTCCTTATAAGTTGTTTGGGACTATTACAGAAATATGTCAATGCAACGTTTACATTTCAGTGACTAAAATCCTATTCATTTATAATTTTAAAACAAACTGTGAACAATTAAATTAATGATTTTCAAGTATTCATCCATAAAGCCTAGTTACATATTTTATTCATCTTAGAGGTCTTTCTATGCTTTCTGGTTTTATAGTCATCTGGTATTTCTACTATTGTTCAATTTTAGTTGTTTGGTTTTTGATTCGGAAGTTATACTAAAGTTCATAGTGTTCCATGATCAATGTTTGGCCATTGTATTAGTTCTTTTTTATTTTCATTACTATATGATTTCAGTTCATGATCTATATGCTCATGTTAGGAAATAGATACATGTACTTGACATCTATTTCTTATATTTCCCCACATCTTCTGCATTCTTTCTTTCTTCACACATATGAACTGATAGATTCTTCCAATCCACTTTTGCCACATAAGTTTACTACTGTCAGTTTGTTTTATGTTTTATTCTCATGTGGTACTGAAGAATCAAGCTTTGGACCTTGTGCTTGCAAGACAGGTTCTTATAACTCTGAGCTATCTCCTCAGCCTACTACTGTCATTTTAAACAAGAAGCTTTACTTCTTTAAATGTTTTATTTAGTTAATGTTGAGTGCAGATCATTACATAAAGTAGTAATTCAGGACCTTTGAGTGCATTCATGTCAACCAATATATATATATAACTCTTAGTTAACTCGGAGAGCTCACCATTGAATTGCTATTTAATTGTAAAGTAAATTTTATATTTTTCAATGATATCACTGAGAAAATTCAAAAAATACAATATATGTTTGTGTGTGAGAGAGAATGAGAATGAGAGAGAGACAGAGAGAGAGAGAAAGAGAGCGAGAGATGTTTCCTCAGTTCTGGATTAATTTAATATCACTTTTACATTTTTTCCATACCACTTTTTGTTATTTTTAAAGGATAAATAATTTAGCTAATGTGTGTGTTATTTTCCTAGTTGTTTTGTCACAGTTTTTACCCTAATTCTACAGTGATAATTCTTTCACATCAATATTTTTTCATATTTAGCATAGCTCGTGATTCAAAATTCTAATAGTGATACTAATATTCATTTTAAAAATTATTATAGTTTATGTAATATGTTTTTAAATTTTCCCTGTGGGCTTCAAACAGAATACTTTTTATTTCATGAATTTTCTTATTATTTCCTCATTTGTCTTCAATTTAATAATTTAGAAAGTAAATGTTTTCAGCAATTTATTCTATATGTGACATTAAATCTATTTCAAAATAAAGTAGCTAGGCATTGGCATTGTCAAAGCTCTGCTTTCACTGTCTTTGAACTAGGGAATCCTGTCATGAGAGTTCCCTGACTAATGCAGGTGTGTATAATAAGAGGTGTTTTCAATAATCAGATCTATGGATTATCTTGTCTTCTCTTCTGAAATGTGATTTTGGTTTAAAAATTTCTTCTTCCTGGTCATGTCTTTAGGGCACTAAATAGAGATAGTATGCTTTGTGGTATCTTCGTAGACGTTGATTTGGATCTGTACCCTCACGAGATGATCTAGTTTGGTAATAGGGTGCTATTTTAAAGTTTCCAGTGATGTATATAGCTTGCTGCTGTGTGGATGAGGTTGGTTTGTAACTGCAGTTTTCTAGTAGTGTCCAGGACAGCACAGCCTGGTGAATAATATGAAAGAATCTGAAATGTTTGTTGCCTTTTGATAAAAAATGAAAATTACAAATCCAGGAGGATATCTTACTGAAATAAATTTTCACTGTTACACACCATGTTTGAAGTTATTTGTCTTCTTACATAACTTCCAGTCTTGGTTCTGGGAGATAATTTCCTAGAAAGTTACAAACTGGGCAATGATTCCGGCTGTACTAAAAGATAACTTTTAATATTCTTTATTTGGATAGGGAGAGAGGAGAGAATTGGAGTGAGGGGAGGAGAGAAAATAAAGATGTACTGAATGTGAAGATCATTAATAGACAAAGAAAATAGGAAATTAGTTTAAAAGAATGAAATAATATTTTATTTTATTTTATTTTATTTTATTATGTCTTTTTGAAATAGGATCTTGCTATACAGTTTAGGGTGGATTTGAGAACAATTTTGTAGCCCAGGTTGGTCTCGAACTCACACCAATCCTCAGTCTCCTATGCCCAGCTCTATAGTCTTGTATGTTTTAGTTGTTTTATTTCTACCTGATGCTTGTAGTACACCAATATTTGCCAAATTTGTATTGTGGCAACTCCAGAAGTGGAACAAAGTTGAAGGTAGCAAGGCTGTTACACAAACCCAGTCTATGTGGCTCAAAGTCACACATCTTCTTTTCACAACAATGATAATAAATTTGTCTAAATCATAAGCACTATGAAGGCATTTAATTTGAAGATTAAATGAGCTAATAATTGTAAAACATTTAGGGAAAAATTATAAATAATTTGTATAATAAAGTATATATTATTTGTGTTTGCTCAAAATATATAAATCAGCATCTGGCACAATTATTTCACCCAAATATACATCAGTCCACTCATTTTACTCATTTTTCTTAATTCAGGGGAGCAAAGTTAAACCAGATCTTCAGTTGATATTTAAAACAACATTACTACGCAATTGTAATATTTTGTGTCTCACCATATTCTACATGTCTCTAGAAAAATTGAAAGCTTTAAGATTTTTATCTTGGGTTTGGCAAAAATGTTTCTAAAGTAACAAGTCCTTTTTCCTGTTTCCAGCTTCAAGGAAGTGGCTTGTGCCTCTGAAATACCCAAAAGTTAAGACTTACCTTTGCACATCTGAGGTCAACCCCAGAAACTTTACAGCTGTCATTATGCCACAACATAAAATGTTGAATTACACTGTATATGCTATGGATACTGCTTGGATTACCATGAGAAAAAGAAAAAGAAAATCAAGAGGCTCATGAAATTTCAAAGAAGGCAAAAACAAAAATAAATAAATAAATAATAAATAAATAAATAAATAATAAATAAATAAATAAATAAAGATGTTGGCCTGAAGGTTATGCTCTACCAGAAACAGTGCCATGTGGAGAAAATGCAAATGAAGAAGACTACTGAGACGCATGAAGAGAGAAACACCAAACAAAAGAGTGATAAAAGGACTTCACAAGGAACAGTACCTGTCTACATGCTGGACAGGGCGGGACAGTCTCCTGTAAAAGTACTTTCCAACATGATTTTTTTTTTCCTTTTGTATTTTAGGGAAGGGTCTACAGGGTGTTCAGGGTTTCACTACTACATCAGACTCAGCGTGATCCACTTGTTTACAGGCACCCAGGAGCTGGAACTACAAGTGTGCACCACCACACTGAGTCTCAATTGCTTTCACAGTGTGTTCCAGGCACAGGGCCAACACAGCAGGCCCAAGGATTGAATCCTTGGCCCCTGTAACTGCTTGCAGGTGCTTTAGTCTGCTGAGCTATTTGGCCGGCACTCCAACATGATTAAAAATAATATGAAAAGGCAGGAAAATGGGATGTTCCTCTACCCAAAGTCTGTGCCCAAGGAGAAATGCAAGTGGTAAAAGTCATTCAAACTAGAAATAGAAAAAAAAGAAGGCATGGAAGAGGATGGTTACTAAAGTATGCTTTGTTGGACATGGCTGTACAAGAAAAACTACCTAAATATGAAAGATTCATTAGGCCAATGAGCTTACATTTAAGAAGGCTCATGTAACACATCCTGAATTGAAGGCCAAATTTTGCCTGCCAATACGTGGTGTGAGAAAGTATCCCTCATCACCACTGTATACAACTTTGGGTGTTGTTACCAAAGTAACAGTGACTGAGGTGAACAAAAGTGAGTTGGGCCTTGTAACACAAGGAGGCAAGGTTACTTGGGGTAAATATGCTCAAGTAACCAACAATTCTGAAAATGATGGATGCATCAATGAAGTCTTACTAGTTTGACAGATGTTTCATACAAACACTTCTAACACTTATTGAAGACTATAGACCAATCAGGAAAACTATAACTTGAATACTACTGAACAACTCTCATAACTACATTCATCAAGAAACTATTTTTAAACAATAAAAAAATTGAAAAAAAATAAAATAAAATAAAAAGAAACTATTAAGTGGTAAAAACATCAAAATGGCCCATTGTATACATTGGTCTTTTATTAGCGGTCTGCTAAGGGCTTATGTGTTATTGAGCTTGAACTATTTGCTAACGTAACCATAAGTCTTTGCATTAAAGAGTAGGTACTCAACAGCACAGATCTCTCATTCCTAAAAAAGCTACCATTATTTAAGGTCAGTGCAAACTTAATTTAGGGGTCCAGGGCTAAGAAATCTACTGTAGTCTATTCTATCCCAACATTTATCATTAACACTAAAAATAGTGTTAAGTTTATTCTCAGTATAGTCTGTTTATAATATTTTAAGAATAACAGTTTAAGTTTATTTAGATAATTCCAATTTAGTGGCATTGACGCCCTGGAAAAAAAAAAAAAAACTTTATTTGCAGTTAAATAATATAAGAAAGTTATATCTTAGGTGTGCGTCTCAAGTTGTGTGATCTAAGTTAAATGATCATTGCTTGAAAAAAAAATAAAGTAACAATCCATTATACATTTGATTTTTTTTTGTTCTAGCATATGTAAACTCATTATTATACCACTCAAAATAGTATTTGTAATACCCCTTTTTATGGTATGTGTTTAGTTGTCCCCCAAAAGCCTCAGTAGTCATAAGGTAAGCTTCTAGAGATTATGATTAATTCCTGATCCAATACTGGGATTATGGGTGTAAAGGCTACACCTACCCTGGAGCAGATAATATGAATGCAATATGAGGAAGTGATTGAGCCTTGCTTTCTGCTGCTGCTTCTACTGATCCTCCTCTTTTGCTCTTGCTATTTTTCTGCTACAAGGAACTGCTGCCCTCTGGCATGTACCACTCTGTCTTGGAGGCAGCCAAGTATGGTCTGAATCTTCCATAAACTGAAAGATAACAAACTATAAATCTTTCCTTCCTTAATTTTAGGTGCCAGGTATTTCATCCAGGCAATGAAAGAAATGTAACTGAGAAAATACTTGCTACCACAAAGTGGGCTCATTGCTTTGACTATACCTGACTGTATGGCTCAAAGGCTTTGGGAATGGCTTATGGGAAGAGATAGCAAAGATTCTCAGATGATTCCTGAAAGAGGAGAACTGTAGTACCTTCAGCTATTCTGTATGGAAGATTCTAGCCAGAATTCAGGAGACCAGAATACAGATAGATATTCTTTCAGTAAAGACCAGGCTCAGGAAGTTTCTGTTCAGGAGAAGGGCTGCCCTGGTTGTTAGACTCTAGATGATGTGCGTTATGGCTTGGCAGAAAGTTTGTCTGCATTTTTCTCATGTCCAGAGACTTTGCTTGAAACTGAGATTAAGGGCAGTGGGCTGAGCAACCTGGCAATAGAAATTTCAAGGCATTCAAATGTTCAGGCTGTGACCAGGCTACTGTGGGGGATTTCTTCCAGATTTATGTTGAGAACAAAAAGCTATGAGCTCTATAGAATGATTTAAAATGTTATGTTTTTGGCCAGAAAGGAAGCTCCAATGAAGCTATGGTCTGTAAAGATAAATTGGAGATCTCCACTGCTAAGAAGAAACAGTAGAATAGAAAAGATGGACTGAGGGCTCCGTTCTAACACCTGCTGGTCAGACTATGGCCTGCTAGGTTTGGATTGTGGACCACAGCACTCTAGGAGCTTGACCTAAGGAATGACCAAGGCTCCTGTGGGCTGATGCTAGAAGTGCTTCTGGAAACTTTCGTGAATGGGTGGTCAGGGCTTCCCTGAACCCATATTCCACCTGCCAACTGTGCTCTGTGGATTTCCATTCTTTCTGGGGTTTTGGTGTTTTGGGATTGGCAAGCTTGCCAGTGTGCTGGCTGGGGGCGCTGCAGCCGTCTCTGCTGCTCCTGGTTCTGCAGCTCCTGCTGCTGGTTCTGCGCCTGCTACAGCAGAGGAGAGGAAAGAAGAAAAGAAGGAGGAGTCAGAGGAGTCTGATGATGATATGGGATTTGGTCTGTTTGATTAAATTCCTTCCCCTCTGCAAATAAAGCTGTTTTATGCATCTTTTAAAAAAAGAAAAGAAAAGTTGGACTGAGAGTATCACAGGAAGCAGCAGATTGCCATCCTTTATAGCCTTAAAACAGCAAAAGTGAAAGCTTTTTTCTCTCAGGAGAGATCTTCAGAGCATCATGTTCCAGAATGGTAGCAGTGGTCACACCAGGTTCTACAATGGCTTTATAGAGAATATATTCCTTAGTATTAGGTTCAGAGTGCTCAGTAATTGAGGGAGTTGACTGCTATGGCCAAGAGAGAAGAAAACTTCGCTACTCCTCTAGCTAGCTTCTACCTGTTGACTTTGATTTTGGATGCATGTAGGATACAAGAGTTCTGAGATTACGAAGGCTTCCACCCAGGTTTCAGAAGGCCTGAGAAGGAGGTCAGAAAATGAGCCCCTGGAAGGGCAGTTTGTGAAACTATGAGAAACCAAAAGAGTAGTGGAGATCCCACAGTTTGGCAAAGCCAGCAACATGGACCGTTTAAGGGAAGTAGCAAGGAGAGAGCAAAGCAGGCCTAAGCGAGAAGCCATGGGAGCGTCTGTCCACAGTAGTACAGTAGTGGTGAAGAAACATAAGGCCTTTGGAGTTCATAACTCATCACAGACTTCTTTGAATGCTGCACATGGAGCTATAAGAGTTAATGGTCAGTGTCTCCTCTAATGGATTTTGGACCTGCTTTTGTCCTAATGCTCTGTATACCTTTACTTTTACCTTTTGGAATGATAATTGTGTGTGTGTGTGTGTGTGTGTGTGCATGCGTGCGTGCGTGCGTGTGAGTGTGTGTGTGTGTGTGTGTGTGTGTGTGTGTGCATTGAAAGGTGCAAATGTTTAACTTTTCATGTGTGCAGGGGCCCACAGCTAAGAGTTTGCATTACATTTCAGAGAAGACATGGGATGTGGACTTTTAAGAATTCTGAATCTGTTAGGACTTCATCGACTCTTAGAGATGGACCAAAATGTCTCTTCTATACAGGAATGCATCTGAATTCATAATAAGGGTAGAATCTTATAGTTTGTGTCTAGTTATCCTTCTAAAGCCTGATGCTATCATGGGGTGACTTTCTATAGATTGTGATTGATTTCTGATCAATTTCTTTCTTTCTTTCTTTCTTTCTTTCTTTCTTTCTTTCTTTCTTTCTTTCTTTCTTTCTTTCTCCTTTCTTTCTTTCTTTCTCCTTTCTTTCTTTCTTTCTTTCTTCCTTCCTTCCTTCCTTCTTTTTTGTATTTTAGGGAAGGGCCTACAGGGTACTCAGGGTCTCACCACTAGATCAGACTTATAGTGATCCACGTGTTTACAGCCTCCCTACAGCTGGGATTACAAACGCGAGCCACCGCACGCAGTCTCAATTGCCATCTCAGTGGGCCCTGGGGATAGAGCCAGCATGTCATGTCTGGGGATCAAAACCTCATCGCTTGTGCATGCCTGCAGGCTCTTTAATCTTCTGAGTTATTTGGCCTACCCTCATTTCTTGGATTACATGTGAGATGCTGCTGGGATTATGGGTGTGTGTTCTATACCTGCTCTGAGACAGAAGCCTGAATGTAATACAAGGAAGGCTTGTTCTCTACTGCCACTGCTCCTCTTGTTTTGCTCTTGCTGCTCTGCTGTTTTCTGTCACCATAAACTGCTGCCCTCAGCCATGTGCCTCTCTACCTTAGAACTAATCAAGTATGGACTGAGGCCTCCGCAAACTGTGAGCTAAGTAAAACCTTTCTTTCCTTAACTTTGCATGGCAGATGTTTTGACTCACCAAAGAGAGGAAAGTAACAGAGAAACCTCTAACAGAATTTTTAGCAGAAAATTAATTGAAATGAAGGAAATCCTCAGTGTGACTCTTAGTGCAGAATACTAAATAAAATCTATGCAATCTACACATTTGTACCTAGTTATTCAGGTAAATATTGTAGATAAAGGAATTCTCCAGAATTGCTATGCACAAATCTTATACATCATAAAATGCATGCATAACATCACCATTTCATATTAGTTTAAAAATTATACAACACTATTTCCTAATGTCAATAATACAACAAAATACTGCACAATTCTGTTTTTCTGGATGATATGACAGTCCATTTGAGCCAAAACTTTCAAAATTGTTTTAGTTTCTTTCTTAATGAAACTGCTAATGAAAGTTTCCTCTTAATAGATGTATAAATTCTGTGTAGTGCATGTGATGTCAACTCTGTTTATTCAGATGAGTCCTGTCTAATTAATTTAAAAATTCTTAAAGACATTCAATTATTCACTGTGTCTATACAGGCTAATCGGTTTAACTTTCTTTAGAATTTGTTAGTCATTATATCTGTTTAAAAATGTGCATTTGATGGAATTGCACATTGAATCCTTTTTAATGGAGATAAAATCTTGGCAGTTTTGAAACTTGAAGTTTTCTGTTTATTTTCTATTTCCTTCTTTTTCTACTTACATAATGATAGATTTGGTCATAGAAGAAAGTTCTATCCTAATTACAAAGTAAATTTCAAGTCATGACTGATTAGAAGACATAAACAAAGTCAACATAAATTTATTAAAAGAACAATTCTATAGGAAAAGTTTATGATATATAAAATATGTAGTATGAAATAAGTATATCACATATAATGTAACATATGTTATATATATATATATATATATATTTATTTATTTATGTAATACTGTATGTGCAACCTCATAAAATAAAAAAGCAGCAACATATACAAAAATTTGGATGTACCCCAATATCACTGCAATGTGGAAACTTAACTCCCCACAGTCACAAAGAATCTGATCAACTATGCAAAAATGCAAAAAAAGGAAACACCACATCTGAATTATCCCTGAATTGACAAATTTAACAGACATTTATGGAGTTCCACCATCAACAAAAATGTACACATTCTTTCTGGAAACATTCAAGATATTATCTAAAACAGATCACATACATGGGCTGGTGAGATATCTCAGCAACCACAGGGACCACGATTCAATCCCTGGCAACACATGCCATACCAGCATCACCCCTAGGGCAGGCTGAGCCAGCCAAAACAGAAAGAAAGGAAGAAAGGAAGAAAGAAAGAAAGAAAGAAAGAAAGAAAGAAAGAAAGAAAGAAAGAAAGAAAGAGAGAAAGAAAGAAAGAAAGAAGGAAAGAAAGAAAGAAAGAAAGAAAGAAAGAAAGAAAGAAAGAAAGAAAGAAAATGGATCACATACATGCTCATGAGCATGCTTAAGTAAATGCAGAGGAGCTGAAATTATCACTTCAGTATTACAAAACAGTGTAGGGAGCCTAGAAATCAATAGCAAATGAAACCTGAGAAATAATGCAGACATATGGAAATTAAACTGCATCCTTTTGAATACTGAGCGAGTCACAGATGAAATTACAAGAGATGTTAAACAGTCTGTACAATCATCTGATAATACCAGTACAATCGACTGGAATTTATGAGATACAATGTCAAGAGTTATAAGAGGAGGTTTATAATGCTGAATTATTATGCTTGAAAAAAACTTGTTCAAATAAATAACGTCCTGAAGTGGGAGCATTCTAAACCCAAAATTTGTATAAGAAAGAAAATTATAGAAATGAAGGAAGAAACTAATCAAATTGAGATATAAAAATAATAGGAAGAATAAAGGAATTAGATAGCTGGTTCTTTGAAACGCTGAACAAAATAGGCAAACCCATAGCCAACTTTACTTTTAAAAGAAAAGACTCAAATCCATGGGATTAGGAATGAAAAAGAAAATAGCAATGAATTTTGCTGAAATCCAGAGCATCATTAGTTATTATTCTGAGAATCTGTACTCTATTAAAACGAAAAGTTCAGAAGAAATGGATAAAATTCTAAATAAATATAAATTATCAAATCTGGACCAACCAGATATAAAATTTTTATGTAAGCCCATATCGATCAGTGAAATTAAATAATAATAATAATAATAATAATAATAATAATAATAATAATAATAAAAGAATTACCAACTAAAATCCCCAAGTACAAAAGAATTCACTGTCAAATTCTACAGGAACTTTGGAGAACATCTAACTGAAACATTCTTCAAACTCCTTATGCAAATGGAAAAGGAAGCAGTACCGCTCTCAGTGTCATTTTTGGAAGCAAGAACTGTCCTGATTCTAAAACTAGAAATTGTCCCTATCAGAAAGGATAGCTATAGACCTTCCTTTTTCAGGAACATAGATGTAAAAATACTCAGTAAGACACTGGCAAATGCAGCCACTCCTCAAAAAGGGCATATATCATGACCAGGTAGGATGCATTCCAGGGATGCAGGTGTGGTTTAACACATCCAAATCAAAAAGCGTAACTCACCACAAAAATAGAAGCAAGAACAAAAATGTGAATAATTATTCCAACATATGTTGAAAAATCACTGGGTGGAACATAGCATGCATACATGCATTCATTCAATTATTCATTCCCAAAACCCTCAACAGGGGCCCAGTGGGATGGCTCAGTGATCTAGGGCGCCTGCTTGGGAAAGCCTGGGCGGCTTCAGGGACCAAGGGTTCGATCCCCAGCACCACATGCTGTGCCAGCCCTACCCTCAGGGCAGGCTGAGCTGGCCATAAAAATAAATAAACAAACAAAAGTTCTGAAACAAGAAAAAAATAAAATAAAATAATTCTAAAAAAAATAGAACAATAAATTGAATTTCCTAATGTTTATTGAAATACTTTTAGATGTGTTATTCTGCCTTCCACAAAACCACACTCAAATTTTATACATGCTATTGATATAATTGTCTGCAAAATTATATTTTCTTTCATCTCTTCTTCTTTTCTTCCTCTTCTTCCTCTTCCTTCCTGTTGTCTCTATCTCTTTATGTCTATCTGTCTGTCTGTCTTTCTGCCTCTCAGTTCTGTGAATTAAATCCATTGGCTTAGACATGCTACACATAAGCTCTATCGCTGTGCTACAATTCTTATATTTACCTTAGTATAGCCATAAGTATTCGAAACATGGCTATCATTGCAAGCAACATATGAAAACATCATAATTTTTCACCTTCAAAATGTAGATGTTAGAAATATACACTATGTCCATATCTTTCACTTGATAACGTTGATTATAATAGTCATTTATCATACTGAAAAATAGCTTTCATGCTAATACAAAACACAGAGCAGTTATCTCAGCAGCAGTTCACATTGTGAAGCACAGTAAACAGAATATTCTAAGACAAAAGATAATAGCTAAAATTCTGAGTTCATATTTAGAGTTATATTCAATAATAAATCTTTGACAATGACAGCAGTAAAATCCTTTCATTTTACTGATAAATATACCTCTATTACATGATATATTTATCCATTTTAAGGATATAACATATATGAGTTATTTACTGCTCATCATATAATTGAATATAACACTGTATTGCTTACTTGGGGAATGACTGTTGAAATTTATATTCTGATTAAATGGTATCTACATCATTCTCAAAGTTAAGACAACATATACAAATTTGAAATAACCCGTCTCAAATTCAATATATTTTTATTCATATATCATGAATATAGCTGGGCGTGGTGGTGCATGCCTGTAATCCCAGTACTCTCGGGAGGCTGAGGCAGGAGGATCGGCGCGAGTTCGAGACCAGCCTGGGCTACAAAAGTGAGCTCAAGGCCACCCTGAACTGTGTAGCAAGACCCTGTCTCAAAAAGGCAATATATATATATATATATATATATATATATATATATATATATATATATTGAATATAAAATTTAAGTGACAGGGGTTTTCCTTAAACAATGCATACCTGAAGAGAAAATTTCTGATTTAGTAAAATCCCAAACTACTCAAGGGCAATGATGAACTTCATCAATAATGAAGTTATTTAATGAACTCCTGAATATGAATATAAACATATATTTACACTTAATATTTTTTATTGAAATATATTGGATTTTTAGTTATTTTAAAGCTGTCATTAATTGCTTACAAAGTATTATGACAATTATGGTGTCTTCTACAATTGGAAGTAGTGTACAACATATCTTTCATTAACAACTGAACCTTTGTCCCAGAACATCTTAGATTTTATGGTACTTGAAAGCTATGAAGTTAGCCTGCTGCAGGCTCTTAGACACTATCAGACAACAGAAAAACTTATTCAAAGACAACAGACACTTTGTTACTCTAACTGAAAGTAATAAAATATCCATGTTTATCTGTGCTGACTTCCGACCTCAAATTTTCATAAGACCATTTGACAAAGTTCATGTACACCTGTATAAACAATTTTTGTTACAGGAGAACTCTTAACTAAGAGAATCTCTCTATATTTTTTTTTACTGGGAAAAATACCTCCCTATCCTTACTTTCAATTTTGGTTTACTGGACATCAGATAAAATTTCTTTCAGTTCTGGAATAAAAATAAAGTAACTTGGAATTTTTTGTATGTTTAGTACACAAATATCTTTGGAAATCTAGTCTGGAAAAAAAGCTATGAATTGCTCCACTCACTGACGATCATATACATTAGAACTAGATAATTATTACATAGACATAGCCTTGAAATTCTACATATTAAAGTTCAGTCCACTTAAGAACGTAAGAACTACCAGATTTTATTGTAGTAATGTGGAATAATAATGTTGATAAAACTCATTACCTTTCAATAGCAATGACTCACTTGCCTGTGTGTGAAGCTGACAAGTGTAGGCTAGGCATGGCTGCCTGGCTCTGGTGTGGGCTGTGAGGTAGCAGAGGTTGCTCCAGTCTTCACATGTCTTTGCCCGGGCCTCAGGCTACAGCAACAGCCATCTCCAGGAAGATGCTGTCGCCTCATGGTTGACGACCTGATACCCCAAGCCAGCCAGAACATGCAAGTATGCCTGGATCCCTTGCTCATATACCATTCGTTCCCCTTCACTCTTATGTAGCACTTGTCACGCAGCAGTCAATACACAGTCATGTGAACAGGAAAATGTATTTCCCCACAACAGAGAGAACAATTTGACAGGCTGCTTTTGACAATGTTCCAACCCACACTAACATTTTCTTTAAAAAAAAAAAAAAAAAAAGTGTTTTGTTTTTCTGTTTTAAGTAACTATAGTTTGATTTATCATATGTTAAGTATTATTGGCCCAAACATAAATAAATATAAATAACAATACTGGATGATAACTGATAGCATTTTATTGTTAGTGCAGCAATATTTCAATATTACTCTTGCACATATACATCAAAGAATCCAGCAAATAAAATATTCATGTGCTCCACGATATCTTGAAATTCATCAGTTATATTTTGTTGCTATGTAAAAGTAGGCAAAATAATGTTTAAAAACTGAACCAAATACATAATTTTGGAGTTGAAAAATATTGGGTGTAAGCATGAAATTCCATGTGACACTGTAAAAAGCATTCATAGTTTCTTTTATCCAAATAGCATGCCAAGATTTGAGAATTATCCACCAAGTTCACGTTAGGTAATGGACAAATCTACAGTTCAATAACTCATCTACAGAAAACACTCAAATATTTGATATTAGCATTAAATATTATTACCACGTCGCTAAACTTCTACCTCATGCTCACGAGCACGCTTGATGTTCAGACACATTGTTATTTTGTTCTTTTAGTTTAATAAGTGTTTCTCTTTCAAAGATCTGTAATTTAATACACTGATTATATTTTTTAATTAATTCATTATTGCTTTATATGAATAAAATGCTTTTAGGGAATATTCTATCTAATTTAGTTTCATTGTCATTGGACACTAATTTATAATTTGGTAGTAAATCTGTTTGTAAATTGTATTTCATAGTGATGCTTTTAGAAAGCTCGTATGAACATTTGAACTTCAGTAAAGTTCATGCAGTTGGATTTGAAGCTCTGTATTAACACCACTGACTTGTAGTTCATTTTTGCTTTCCACAAATTTCTGGAATTCATACATCATCATGTACCTCAGTCTTTTACGAAAAAAATGATACACTATAAAATATTTATTTATTCAGTATATCCTCATGCATCAACCTTTTTTTCTTTTTAAGGCAGAAATTAAACTCAGAATCTTGCACTTGCCAGGCAGGTGCTGAGCCACTATATCTATGCCGATGCAGCAAAGCTTTTAACTGTATCATCATTGTGAAATACAATGCAAGTGAATGTTTACATGCAATTTAAATTACATCACAAGAACTGTTTTAATACCATATATATATATATATATATATATATATATATATATTTGCCTATTTTCTTCTATTCATTGGGATAGATTTATTTATTTTCTATCTAGGTGCCACCTTTAAGAAAACTACTTCTTTCAGTTTTTGGTCTGGTGTGCTAGGCCAACCTTTATTTTCCTTTGTTTTGCATTTCAAAGTGCTTCATTAGTTCTGAAGATGTTTCATTAAGTTTTATTAAACTCATTAAGCTCAGAGGAAAAGCCACTTTAACAAAAACAACTCACAGACATTTTACTGAGGGACAAGAAAACCTATTATCATTACTGTCCACAAAATAAATTTATATGTTTTAGTACAATGAAATAGAAATTAAAGCTGTATATGTAGAATATAACACATAATGCATCAGAACACTTTATGTGATAAATTTGGCCAATGTGTTTACTTTTGAAATACCTATGTAACTAAGTTTTAGCTCTTCTATACATATCTTATATTTTATTTAGTTTTAAGGTATTTAAATAGTTTTTCAACTATTTCGCACCATTTAACATAACAGTACTGTTAACCATCAACAAATATCGGTATTGTAAGTACAATCAATTTTCTATTATTTGACATGAAAAGTTAAACAGTTAAGGTATTTGCTATCACAAAGTTCTTTCCTCTTTTGACATTTGTGCTTTAGCTCAATATATCTGAAAATTTCTATAGATGGTCATGAGAAGAAAGTGCTACATTTTACAAAATAATATCTTGTTTCATTCTAATGTTTCCATTAAAGAAAATAAATTAGAAATGCTATGTAAAATTAAAGAAAGATGCTGGTCTCTAACTTTCTAAGACATCCAGTAAATTGCTAAGCTGTTAGTTAGAAAACCTGAAAATTTACAGAAAGATATTCTTAGGTAAGATGAAATTCTGGCTGGGGAGATAACTCAGTGATCTGCCTGCCTGGCAGATGCAAGGAATCTGGTTAAATCCCCAGTACCACAAACTGTGCCTGTCTCACTCTAAGGAAGCTGGGTATTATGGTTTATGTGTAGTTGTTCCCTCAAAACCTCATGCAATCATCGGGCAGGAACTTCTAGAGTTTGAGACTTGATTCATAATCCACTGGGATTATGTGTTTTAGTACTGATGAGATTATGGGTCTGAGTACTGCTGGGAATTATAGGCGTGGCCTAAGGCAGATAGGCTAAGGCAGAGAGCCTGATGTAATTTAAAGAGAGACAGAGAGACAAACTTGCGCTGTTGCTCCGCTACCATGATTAGTTTGATGCCTCTATAACCATTTTTGTTGCTGTTCTGCTCCCATGAACTAGATGTTCTCTGCTCTGTACCACTCAGTGTTGGGCCAGCCAAATATGATCTGAAACCTCCACAAATTGTGAGCTAAATTAACCTTTCCTTTCTTCATTGTGTCAGGTATTTGTCCCAGCAATGAGTAAAAAGTAACTAATATATTGGGTGTGGTGGTACAGGCCTGTAATTCCAGCATAGGGGAGGATGCTACAGGAGGATCACTGAAAATTTGAGCTGTGTGGTGAGACCTTGTACCAAATTAAAAAAATAAATAAGCAAGCAAATCTTAAAAAAAAAAAAAAAAAAAAAATTAAAAGGATGAAGTCCACTCCCCGCAAAAGCAAATATTTGTCTCTGAATTAAAAGATACAATCTTATGAAATTCCTCATGCTGAAGGTTTCTGAAAGTTCGGGGTACATAGGCAATTAAAGTTAACATCATAGATATTTAACTCATTAGCACGAATTCATCAAAATAGGGTGTACGGGTTACAAACTGGAACAGAAAATATCTATCCTGGAAATATTAAACTTCTATTCACTTGTATCTATGCTTTCAGATATAAATGTTGAGCTTGAATTCAGTAATTATTATGGAACCAATGAATTACTTATGAAGGTCTAAAAAAACTTTAGATGTGTTGATTAGTTTAGTTTTTTGTTTGCTTGTTTTTTGTGGGACCCAGGTTCAATCTCATGACCTTGCACTTGCCAGGCAGGCACTTGTGCCCCTGAGCTATCTCCTTGGCCCCGATTAGTTTAGTTTTTGTTTTATAAAGTTTTCTGTGGCAAAAACCTATAAATTCACATGCTTTTCAATAAAGATAACAAGGGAAATAAATATTTTTCATTTTCTTCAACAATATTCATGTTTCATGCTATTTTGTTTTATTGTATTGTATTGTGTTTTAATTTTGTATTTTTAGGAAACGGTTCACTGGGTGTTCACGGTCTCACTACTAGATCAGATGCATAATGATCCACCTGTTTTACAACCTCTGAAAAGTTGGCATTACAAGAGCATGCCATCATGCCCAATCTCCATTGTTTCTCAGCGTACCCCTGGGGTGGGGCAGCATAGCAGGCCTGGGGATCCAATCCCTGGCCCCTGTGCCTACTTGTAAGCACTTTAATCCTCTCAGCTTTTTTGTCAGCCCTCTCATGCTATTTTAGATAAATGTTTTTAAAAAATGAATAAAAGTCGAGGCATTTATTTTGGAAATAAATAATCTGGCAGTTGAATTTTAATCAAGTGCTAACTTTGCAGTTATCATAAACAACTACTTTATAAATGACATGAAGATATGAGATATATATTATATGATAATATATATGTATATATGTTATATGTAGTCATATATATATATATATATATATATATATATATATATATATGACGAAATCCAATTCTTCATTAATTGGATCCGGGTATAAGGAAGCTAAATGTGCTGTAACATGTTCTCTTCTACGCAAAACCATTTGTCTTGCCTATTTTAATATTTACCTCTATTCATCAAAAGTTGTGATTTCTGACACTAGTCCTTGAGTGGCACCAATTTTCCTAGAAACAGCATGGTGTAAATTAATAAAGCACAATGATTTTACTTTTGTCAGGCCACCATTGTCATTATCAGAATATACCACATCACCGTACTAAAATTTACTCTTTCTCTCAGGTATATTACCTAGCATTACATCACACAGATCAGAAAAATAACACAGGCAGCATGATCAGGCAGTGATTATACAGCATATAGCCTGGAACTTAGCATACAACATATAATATGTAATATATGTGTGCTGCATGTATATGTAAACATAAATGTAATTCATATATACATATATGAATATAATATGTATATATGTACATATTTTTAAAAAACATTTATTTATTTATTTACTTATACATTGGTTCATGAATGCCTGTTTCCAAAAGAATTCAGTTTACAAACAAAAATATTGAGCAACATTTGACTTCCTTTCACAATCCCTGCATTGTGGGATACTCAACAGCCATCTTCCACAAAATCACAAAACAAATTAGGTTCATAAACAAAGGAAATACTGTGTACCTGGTGCATAAATATACATACATGTCAAACGTCATCAGTGTACAAGGCATGAGTTAGGTGCGCAGGTGTCTTCATGTCTCCCACTGGCGTCTCATCATTTTAGATTTTTATCACTGTACACATGCCTCCTACACTCACATCCAAAAAATTCCTCCACAATGCCCAGTGCATCTATACCTGGTTCACGTTTCAGTTCATTTGTTTTGAGTTCTGGTTGGTTAACATCAGAATAGGTATCCTAGGTCTCCATCCCAAACCAGTGCTTGCACAACTTAAGATTCGGAATCTCAGTGTGATTATTTATCTAAGGGAGCTATGTTAACAGCGAACACATTTGCTTTCCCATTCTGTTTCATTCTG
>PVJA010023593.1:0-32733 GCA_004027025.1 Myocastor coypus | reverse complement strand
GCTTTAGGAGGCTTAGATTCAATAGCCTCCAACGTCACAAGCTTCACTGGTGGCACACTGCAATTGCAAAACCTTTGATTGTATATGTATCTGCTTCCTCTTAGTCCAAACGGAAGTATATTCTTTCCTGTTTTTTTTCTTTCTTTCTTTCTTTTTTCTATGCATCATTAATAGGGAGGTGGGTCATGCCCACACACTGCACTCTATAGAATGATTGTGAGGACAATACGTAATATGTCAACTTTCAAAGAAAAAAAGGGGGAAAAGAAAAAAAAAAAAGTAATGTGGATTTAGAAAGGTTAATGTTTAGTTGTTTGATCAATCTTATATACCTATATGTATTAATCTAAACTGATCCGATGATGAAAATATGTAATATAACCATTGTTAAATTTAAACAATAAAAGAATTGGAAAAAAAAAAGAAAAAAAAGAAAAAAAAACAAACAAAGGTTCTGAAACAAGAAAAAATAAATAAATAAATAAAATTAAAAAAAAAAATTATAAGCCGGGCGTGGTGGCTCACGCCTGTAATCCCAGCACTTGGGAGGCTGAGACAGGAGGATTGGTGCGAGTTCGAGACCAGCCTAGGCTACAAAGTGAGCTCAAGGCCAGCCTCAACTGCATAGCGAGACCCTGTCTCAAAAAAAAAAAAAAATTATAGTACTATTAAAATTCTTTATAATTTACCTTAATATCTTGACATGGAATCGGTCTAAGTTCAATTATAAAAGTTCATGTAAAGTTGAAAAATAGGCTGAGCTATTGGTAACCTGGCCAAGAGCCCCAACTGCCCATATAAGGGACATGGCAAAGGAGGAAGAAAGCGCAAGTTCAGTAATGTGGTGTGGGGGTGGGAGTCAACGCCTCTGAATGGGAAAAAAGTAATGCCAGTCCAAGCTAGCCACTTTTCACTGGGTGCACATAATAATCAGACAGATTGGGTCAGGGAAATAGCACAGCAGCACAGCCCCTGCTTGGCAAGTGCAAGGTCCTGAGTTCAATTCCTGGTACAAAAAAAAAAAAAAAAAAGGAGTTCAGAGGGATTATTGGATGACCCACAGGACAGCCAGCACCCAGGTAGGACCTCTCGGCCACTGGAGCTCCGCCCCTGCCCAGAGCCTGTGACTGGTGGGAGCATAGGCAGGAACACTAGACCTGCACCCTGGTGCCACTGGAGCTTCTTCCTCGCCCAGAACCCAGCTCCAGCATCTGCTGTGGAGCCCTGCAGCAAAATTCCCTGCAGAGAAGCTGGGGGACAGACCCTACCAGCTAATCCAGGAGCTGAGCATCCTGCCAGAGGAGCATAGCAGGCTCTCTTCCAAAAGCTGCAACAGAAAGAAGCTAAGAAGCTGAGCACCGCAGCCAGACCCAGCCAGGCACATCTGGACAGGATTAAGCTTGGTGGATCCGACCCAAATTTCAATAGGCGCTAACTGCATAACTTCACCAAACTGCAGAGGTCACTGTTATACAAAATGACAAAGAGAAGGAGTAAGATGCAATCTCAGGTCCTGAGCCCACCCCAAACAAATACAGGAGACACTACCATGGAAGAAATCGGGAATCATGCAGCCAAAATCTTTGAATTGGCAGCATCTGAGGTAGACAGACAAGTGCGGAAACATATAGAGCAACTCAGATCAGAGATAATATGTGAAATAAAAAAAGAAATGCATGAATTAACAGAACCTGAAGTGGAAAGACAACTTCAGAAAAGTATAGAGGAAATCAGACCAGAAATAGCCTTGAAAGTAAAAAAAAGACATCTCTAAATTAATAGCATCTAAAGTAGAGTAACGGGGCTGGCAGGATGGCTCAGTGGTCTAAAGCGCCTGCTTAGGAATGCTGAGGCGGCAACAGGGACCAAGGTTCAATCCCCAGCGCTACATGCTGCGCCAGCCCTGCCCCTAGGGCAGGCTGAGCCAGCCATAAAATAAAATAAAATAAAATAAAATATTTTTTAAAATAGTAAAGTAGAGTAACAACTGCAGAAAGGTAGAGAGGAGATCAGAGCAGAAATAATCTCTGAACTAGAGGGAGAGAGAGAAAGGATAACTATAATGAAAGACTTAAATGCTACTAAAGAAAACATTGATAAAAAAATTAAAGGAGAATAGAAAAATAATGGACTCCCTGAATGAGCAATATAGGAAAGAAATAGATCACACTTTTACAGATACGTCTCTTTTTATCATGCCTCGGTATTTTTCGCTCTTCATGGATACTATGGTTTTTACAAAGCGAAGGTTTGTGGCAACCCTGTATTAAATATGTTCACGGGCCTCATTTCCCCCAACAGATCAGCAATTTTGAGCAGTATGTTGAAATTAAGGCATATACGATGCTTTTTTATTTATTTATTTATTTATTTATTTATTTATTTATTTTTGGCTTTTTGAGACAGGGTCTCACTATGCAGTTCAGGCTGGCCTTGAGCTCACTTTTGTGGCCCAGGCTGGTCTCGAACTCACACTGATCCTCCTACCTCAGCCTCCCGAGTGCTGGGATTACAGGCATGCGCCACCATGCCCAGCTACAATGCTTTTTAAGATCATGCTATTTGTGTGAATTTTCTGTTGTTATGATAAAACACCTGAGGCATGCTACTGAAAAGGAAGAAAGGTTTACTTCAGCTCACCATCTCAGTGGCTTCAGTGCATGGTCACGTGGCTCTGTTGCTTTAGGCCTGTGGCAGCATAGTACATGGTGATGGGAATACCAGGAAGCAAAAGGAAAGATGGGAGAGGGCTGGGGTCCCCACGTTCCCTTTAAGGAGACGCTCCCATAGGTCTAACTTCTTCCTAACTTAGTCTTTCTTTCCTAAACGTTTCACCACCTTCCAACCCTACTACATGCGGGACACCAATACCCCAACCCACAGACTTGTGGGAGATGCTAGAATTGACACTATTCCACACTCAGCTATGACAGTGTGTACACACAGCTTTTGTAATCACTGAGAAAACAAAGAATTGGTGTAAGCTGCTCTGTTGCAGTGTCATTCCAGCGGTCTGGAGCTGCCATGCCCCCACTAAAGTGATGAGGTAGAAGGAAAGAGAGAGAGAATAACCTGCAGTTCCTCCGATTTATTTTTAGCATTGGATGAAGCATAGCAAATAAATATGCCATGACAAGTCAAGGGAAAGAGCACAGAGGAGAGAAAACAGCTGAATATTTTAGCACTTTTGATGAAACATTTTCTCTCTCTTTAAGCAGGGCCGCTGGATATTCGCTTTGTGCTAGGCTCCAGGCCTCAGAGGTTATGTAACTATGGAGAGGTTACACCTAGCCACCAGATGAGCAGAGCATTCTCTTCCCTTCTAGGACTTACTAGAGATAAACATTCTTTAATTGAATAATCCCAGGAATATATAATTATAAAATGATCAGTGATATGGAAGAAAATTGCAGGGTTCTCTGAGGATTCACAGAGTGCTGCTACCTAACTTCGTCTCTGGATCAGAACCTTCCCCAAGGCAAGGCTATTCAAACTGAAATGTGAGGAATAAGAAGGTACTAGTGGGGCCCAGCAGGATGGCTCAGTGGTCTAAAGCGCCTGCTTAAGAAAGCTTAGGCGTCTGCAGGGACCGCGGTTCGATCCCTGGCACCACATGCTGTGCCATCCCCACCCCCAGGGCAGGGGACCATACATAAATACATAAATAAACTTTTTTTAGAAAGAATGTTTTATTTAAAAAAATAAATAAATAAATAAATAAATAAGAATGCCACTGGTAGCTGGTTGTGGTAGAGCCCCCCCCTGCCACTGCAGGTGCTAAAGCTGCCTAAACAACTTAGTGAAACCTTGTCAAATAAAATAAAATAGTCTGGGAATGTTGCTCAGTGGTAGCCTACCTCTGGATCCGATCCCCAGTACCACAAATTAAATAAGTAACAAGAGGCTGTGGATGTGGCTCAGCGGTAGAGTGTTTGCAGTGAGATGCCGCAAGTGCACACCCAGTACTACAAACAAGAGTCATGGGCGTGTGTGTTTGGAGCCCACTGCCCAAATGTGAATTTTGGGCAGAAGAAATAAACTCGCTAATAAAAATTGCAACCGTGCAAAAGGTTTAAACAGGCACTTCACAAACTAGATTATCTAAATGGCCAATAAGTACATAAGTACTCAATTTCATTAGCGTTAGAGAAATGCAAATGAGAGCCACAGTGAGATAGCGGTTCACACTAGACCGGCTATCACTGCAGAGACTGGCAATACTATATAACGGTCAGGATGCAGAACAGAGCTTTTCTGCCTTCCTTGTGGGTGGGCGAAGCTGTACAATCACTTTGGAAAGCAGAGAGACAGTTTCTTCAAATATTAAATGCACACTTAAAACCCAGATGCTGCCTTCCTCTATCTACTCAAGAGAAATGAAAGCATTTGTCTACACCAGGACCTCCAAAATGATGTTCTTCATAGATGTATTTATTTAGACTTCCCAAGTGGAAACCATTCAAATGTGTGCCGATTATGAACAAATAAATTATAGTATAGCCATTCTATAGACCACTACCATTCAACAGAAACAAACTGTGGGGTCCTATAGCAGCACGAACGGGCATGAAAGAGGTCAGACAGGAAGCCGAGCATGTTGTGCCTGTCACAGCGTGGGGACTGTTGGACTGTTTCTCACAGATGTTGAATCTCTCTCTCTCCTTCCCCTGTCTCCTGTCCCTATCCCCTCTCCCTCCCTCCCTCCCTCTCTCTCTGTCTCTGTCTCTCTGTCTCTCTCTGTCTCTCTCTCTCTCTCTCCTTTTTGGCAGTACTTGAGATTGAATCCAAAGACTAGACTATAACTGAACTACACCCCCCACTGTTTTTATCCCTTTTTTTGTGTCTTTTTGAGACAAGGTCTCACTATGCAGTTCAGGCTGGCCTTGAGCTCACTTTTTTAGCCCAAGCTGGTCTCAAACTCACACCGATCCTCCTACCTCAGTGTCCCAAGTGCTGGGATCACAAGCGTGCACCATCACACCCGGCCAACCCTTTTTTTTTTTTTTTTTTTTTTTTGGTAGGACCAGGGTTCAAACTCACAACCTTGCATTTGCCAGGTAGGCACTTGTGCCATGGAGCTATCTCCCCAGCCCCAACCCTTTTTATTCTTTATAATACAACATCTCATATGTTGTTCAATGTAGCCTCAAACTTGCAATGCTACTGCCTCAGCTTCCTGAGCTATTGTTTTGTTGTTGTTTGTTTGTTTGGGGTTTGTTGTTGTGGTTGTTGTTGTTTCGTATTTTTAGAGAAGGGTCTATAGGATGTTCAGAGTCTCACTACTAGATCGGACTCCTAGTGATGCCTGTTTACAGCCTCCGAAGAGCTGGGATTGCAGGTGTGTGCTACCAGGCCCAGTCTCAACTGCTATCTCAACATGCCCTGTGGGGTGTGGCTGGCATGGCAGGCCTGGAAATCAGACCCCTGGGCCTATAGCTGAAAGTTGAGAGAGATTTTTTTTTCTTTCTTTCTTTCTTTCTTTCTTTCTTTCTTTCTTTCTTTCTTTCTTTCTTTCTTTTTGCTGGCTCAGGTTGTCTTAAGGGTAGGCCTGGGAATCGAACGACCATTCCTGTGTCCCACTGGGATTCCCCACACAGGCTCTTACACCACTGAGCTAACCCACAAGCCCCCCATTTGATAGTTTTTGAGAAAGGTCAGACACTTTCCTGTTGGCTGCAGCGTAGGTAGGTCTAGCCTCTCATATTAATCCCTTTGTCCTGCTTTAGAAGGCGAGGATCCCCTGTTGTTGTATTACCTACTATACCATTCAGTTCACAAATCCCAGGGAATCATATTTTGCAATTTTCTTTGGTCTCAGCCTTTCAGTGGCTATACCTTCTTCTAGTACTTTTCAGAAGCCGGATGAAGAGCACACGTGAGTGATGCAGTGTATGACACTCTAGAACAAGTAGGACTGACTGTCAAAGATAAAACCCAGACCAGTGGTTGCCAGGGCCAGAGATGGCGTGGCTTACCTGAAACAGGTTAGGAAACAGGCATAGATTTGGGGAAGCCATGGAACTGTTCTACATCTAGAGCATGGCTGTGGTCAAATGACTATCGATTTGCCAAAACACATAGAACTATTGGGGCCCGGCAGGATGGCTCAGTGGTCTAAAGTGCCTGCTTAGGAAAGCTTGGGTGGCTGCAGCGACCACGGTTCAATCCCCAGCACCACATGCTGTGCCAGCCCTGCCCTCAGGGCAGGCTGAGCCGGCCATAAAAATAAACAAACAAACAAAAGTTCTGAAACAAGAAAAAATAAAAAATAAAAAAACAAACAGCAACAACAACAACAACAAAAAAAAAACCACATAGAACTATATGCTCAAATGTGTGAATTTTGCTACATAAAAATTCTATCCTCACACACAAAAAAATTTAAAGTTAAAGCCATGGGTTAGCTACATGAAGAAGAAAGAGTTGTGACAGAAGAGAACTGGGGGCTGCTGGTCTTATCGACAGGTAAGAGATGTCAACGCCTTAACTATGAGAATGATGAGGGTGGGAGAAGTTGAATGACTTGCCTAAGATGGCATAGCGTCTCAGCAGACAAGCTGGGTCTGGAACCCCAAGCCATTTGGTCGTAAGACCCACACTCTTGTAAGTCCACCCCATCAACCAGACCTGGGCCTGCGGCTGAGCATGATGGCCAAGCCAGGAGGAGTACAGGCTCCTGCTCTTGGAGAGAGCCAGTGATCTTGGGAGCTGGCCTAGGGTGAGAAAAGTTGTACTGTGTGTTGTGTGTGGAGACGATATTCCTCTTGTGAGGTATAAGGACCACTGTGACAATGACTTTGCGCTGAGCCAGCTGCGTTCTTGCCACCAGTTCTCTCTGCATCCACAGGGCTAGCAGCAAAAGGATTGGTCCCAGGTGGGGGCTCTGCCTGGGCCTCTAGACACCCAGGAAGCCCGTCCTCTATCTGTGCAGCAGAAAAGTCATACTGTGCCCTGATCTGCCAGGATCTTGACACTTGAACACAGGAAGTTCCTCCCAGCCCCGGAAGCCCTGAGGACAGCCATATTCAAAGCCTTGCATAGCCCGTGCCCCTTTGCCCTCTCCCAGCTCTGATGAGCTCATCTCCTCTAGGACTGGAATAACAGCACCATGGTGGCTTGCTGGACCTCCCACCCAACCCCCTTCTGACCCCTCCCTACACTGCCCAGAGAGGAGCTTCCCAGGTGAGAGGGGCCTCAGCACTCCGTTTCTCACAGTCCACATTCCTTATGCCTAAGCAGTGCTTTGCGATATTCAGACTGTAGTAGGTCACAAAATTGCCGGAATGGGCAAAGATCTGAAATACAGTAGAATAGAAAAGATGCCAGAGTGTGTTGGCACAAGATAAGGATAGATACTGCCTCTTCAAACTTTAGTTTCCTTTAGGTCTCGCTGTGCAGTTGAGGCTGGTCCTGAGCTCACTTTTGTAGCCCAGGCTGGTCTCGAACTCGCACCAATCCTCCTGCCTCAGCCTCCCGAGTGCTGGGATTACAGGCGTGAGCCACCACGTCCGGCTTTTAGTTTCCTTTAGCTGTGTGTATTTCTACACCTGCATGGATGTGTCTGTCCTGCTTGGCAGAAAGTCTTGTCATGTCCTGTCACAGGCAGTTCCTTCCATGGGTCACAGACCAGAAGGCTTAAAGGCCTGAGAAGTGCACTATGACACTACAACAGGGCCTCAGTTTCTTTTCTTGATTCCTGCTCTATCTGTACAGATGCACCTTCCACCTCTCAGCCACAGCAGGACACCCTTACAGGTCCCCTCGAGCTGTCATAGCTTGCAGTCGGCACCCCCACGCGCCCCCAAGCTCTGTCTTTCCAGTTCCTTCTGTGCCTATTACAATTCTATAACAGAGCACCTTCGAAAAGCCTCAGCCTTCTCCCCAATCAGAGCTCGTCACAGATGCCTCTTGGCTCCTGCAGTGCATTTGCATACACCTCTCTCTAGCATATTTCATGCTGTTTGAATAAAGGTTACTGAATAAATGTCAGTTTCTCCCAGCTGCTTTGGGTGTCAGGCAATTCGTTTTTTGTTTTCCTCCAAAACACAGTGCTTGGTACATTGGAATCACCAAAGAGATGGTTCTTCGGTTGAACTGAATCCTCCAACAGCCCTGTGAGGTGGGAATTGTTATTTACGGAAGGCAAATGAGGCTCAGAGAGTTTAGGTCATTTGCTCAAAGCCACACAACTAGTTCAGGAGTGGAACAGCAGAACAGAACAGGTCAGTTCATTTTGTTGCACTGTAGTCTGGACTCGGGTCTGCAGCTTACTGTAGGTCCCAATGCATCTATGGTCCAGCCAGGGAGAGACAGGAGCAGAGCTCTTCCACACCCTGAAATCCTCCAGTCCACAGGCAGATTCCCCATGGACTCGCCTCACTGACCTGCCTGTGGGTCGAAACTCCTCACTGACCCCAAGAGACTCTGGAATGCGGAGCGGAGCGGAGTGGGGTGAACTTCCCTGGCAGCACCTGTGAGGGGAGGAGAGGCCAAGGAAGGCGGGAAGGGAGCAGCAGAGGGCGGGAGAGCGCGTGAAAACCATAGAAACCCAGGCAGGAATGGCTCTCGAGAGACCAAACAATCCAGAGGCACAAGACAAAGAAGGGCAGGGAGAGCAAAGAGGAAAGGAGAAAGAATAGAGGACTGTAAGGGAGGCATCAGCCTCCTGGAACCCCTGGACCTCCTGGGGTGAGCTGGAACATTATGGTTAACTGTGTAGCTAGGCCTCCTGGGAGAGAAGGTGCCGCCCAGCTCTCTAAAGAGCTAGATGCTTCCATGGGACAATATCGGCCGAGCACACCAGACCTCCACTGTGCCTCTCTCTCTGCTCTGTTTCTCCAACTGTGCCTGACAACAGCAGGTCAGTAGAATAAGAACAAAGTAAATGTAAAAACAAGACCCTCTACTCCCCTCTGGGGTGGACATTAGTTCCCAAGGGCCACCGGCCATGAACCCCTCCTTTCTCCTACTTTGTGTCCGAGGAGCTTTTGTGGGGATCTTGAGCAGTCTCTGGCTCTGTTGGGTTCCCTGACCAAAAAGTTGGGATGGTCACAAATACCTCAGGCAGCATGCCTTCCCCATGGATGCAGCAGGAAGCTCTACTGGCCTGACCTCAAGCTCCTGCCCAGCGACAGCACTGGGTGGAACATTCCCTGCTCGCCACATTCTGCTGCTCCCTTCTGCTGCTCCCTTCCGGATTTCCTTAGCCTCTCCTCCCCTCACAGGTGCTGCTGCCTGGGAAGTTCACCCCACCCCACCCCACATTCCAGGCCTCCCACTTGGCTGGAGGAGGGCCCCATCTGTCTGTCAGAGAAGGGCTCACACAAAGAGGACCAAATGACATTTGCCAGATGTCTGAATCTCAGTAGGGACAGGGGCCTCGATTTCTTTTTTTTTTTTTTTTCTTTTTTTTTTTTTTTGGCTTTTTGAGACAGGGTCTCGCTATGAAGCCCAGGCTGGCATTGAGCTCACTTTTGTAGCACAGGCTGGTTTCGAACTCATACTGATCCTCCTGCCTCAGCGTCCCAAGTGCTGGGATTATAGGCATGAGCCACCATGCCTGGCAAGAAAGAAATCTGAAAGATGATCTCTGTATAGGTGGAGACCCGTTCAAAGATCTCCAAAGAAGACTGGTCATCCTCCCATGTTCCCCGGAACTGGAACACTTTAGGCTGCTGCTTGCCATGGGAGTCTTGTGGAGTGTGAGTGTCAGGGCGAGGGCATGACTGAGACAGACCTCGCTCTCTAGATCCGGTTAGGGGGCGCAGGGCCCTAGTAAGGTGCGGAGTCCCAAACCACATTTCAGGGCCATCCACATAGGGCTCAGGGCAACACTGTGGTGATAACCAGGGTCGCTGGGCTGCCAGTGCTAGGATGGCCTGCAAATCTCTGGGAGCTCACTGGCTAGTGAAGGAGTAAAGGGTTGGGGTCTTCTCCTGGTGTCTTTTTCTACGGGTGGTGGGACTCATGACAGGGGACAAAATAAGCCCACTGCATTATAGGTCATGAAGAAAAACAAAATTTTAGGGGATTTAATGGAGACTATGGACAGAAACTCTCTCCTGGGAAATTCCAGACCCTCTGCAGAAAAGCATGGCTTTCCTTTCAGGCTGGGTGCCTTGCACTGGGTTCACTGGAAAAGGCTCTGGTCTAGAAGGACTGGCAGGTTATAACAGGAAGTTCTGGACACCCAAATCGGTCTCCCTGTGTGGATTCACGGTTGCAGTCAGTTATCTGCCTCTCCCCACTCCTCACGCTTGGCCAAGGAAACCCTTTCTGGAGTATTGGTTAGGTTACCGCTGCAGTCCGTTCAGACAAACACCCCACCACCAAACCCCTGTTCATGCTTTCAGCGACACCGAGGACCGCCTTTTAGAGCAGCTACTCCCTTATACTCGGGACTAAACAGATTGCTCAGTACCTGGTTAGAAAGTGCCCTACATCCGGCCAGGTGTACCATGTTGACTTCTGTCCTAGAGGGAGGAGGCTTGGCTGAAGACAGCTGGCACTCAGCTGGTGCGACGTTGGGGCTGGATTTGAGGCCGTGGCTCCTGCCTCCCACTCTGGGGGGGAACAGGCCCACCCAGGGAAGTTCCCAGCAAGCTACCTTCTCCACCTGTGGCCTGGAATCAAGAGACCACCTTTCTGGTTCCTTGATTTGGAATGAACTAGCAGTAGTGACCTCGGTCAAGCTCACCGACTTCCCAGAGTCCAGTCGCCCTTCCATGTGCAATGAGATTGACATGAGAGCCACACTGACCAGTTAGATGCCAGAACTTCGCAAACCTCAAGAAAGGAAGTGGGCATTGGGTTATTCTGTGGAACACAGGAATGGCCACTCTATCTATTCCCACCTGCAAGACTTGATTTGATGCAACAAAGGATACGTCAAGGAAAGTGCCTTAGAAATTGCACTATGTACAAATCTGCTGACCTTCTAGTCTCTTCTTCATTATCATAACATCTCTAACAGTCACAGACCTCCCTGATCCAGCTGTTTTTTCTGCCTGTACTTAATGAAAGCCTGCCCTGGTCGGGGATGAAAGAGCTAACAAAACAGACCAAAATAATGACAAAAACACTGACAAAATGAAGGAGAAAGGAGAAAGGAGAATAGAGAAGGTTATGGATAGGCTGGAGACACATTGCAATTTTTAAAATAACGGCCAGAGGAGAGCTCATTCTTGGAGATGGTGCAATGTAGGGAGAAATCTGCAGTGGGGTAGGAGATAGCAGCGGCTTCTGGGCAGGAGGCTGCTCCAGGGAGAGGAAGAAGAGCCCTGCAGACACTGGCTGGCAGCTGTGAGGAATCGCAGAGGGCCCAGCCGCAGCAGGTGGCATCGAGGAGGAGGTGCTGAGGCTCCGCTGGGAGGACTTTGTAGGCTGTGTCCTTGGGTCGCAGCCTGGAGCAGTACCCCTCGGACGGGTTCTGTAGTCAGGGCTTGTGAAGCTTAACCAGGTCCTCTGTGAGCCACAGTCCCCATGTCACCAGGGCAGGGTCTCATACAGGGCTCCCTGCAGAGGGGCCTGGTCCCACGCTCAGGGCCAACTGCTGTACGAGAAGCCTAGTTCTTTCTTGGAAGTCCACTGGAGGGGGCTCCTAGCTGTGTGTCCCTCTCCCCAAGGCAGCGTACAGTATGTCAGCCTAGAATCTAGCAAGCTAAGGGTCAGAGCTTGTCTACGTAGTCATGTATGTGTAATTTCCTTTGTCCTCTTCCCTCCTCTTCTGATGCTTCTGCTTCTTCCTGTGAGATAAGGTCTTGCTAAATTGCCTGGGCTGTGCTTAAATGTGAGATTCTCCTGCAGGCATGGGCCATTGTGACTGGCTACCTTTACTGTATTTGATTGGTTAGATTCACGGCATAGGCTCTGCCCAAGCCTGAGGGAAGGAAATCATACAAAGGCATGAATCCTGGAAGGTGAGGTCCAAGGGGATCACCCGAGAGTCTGTCATCAGAACCTTTCCACTTCCCCCTTGGTGTTTCAGGGCCACTGCACATGCACAATGGCATCACCCTTTCCCACGGCCCCTGACAGAAAAACTGTGGGGGAAAGGTGCCCTTGAGCCCACATAAGACCATACTCACGTCAGCGGGCATAAGAGAAGAGGTTTATTGATGGCAACTAGCATGTGTCCAGCTGTTCAGCAGTGCTGGGAGCCACAGGAAGCCAGGAAATTGATCAAGTGTGTGTAGGTAGGACTAGGCCTCCATGCCTGGAGCAGAAAGCTACCCCAGTGCTGAGAAAAGCATCATACTGAGAAAAACATCCTATTGAGAGAAACATCCTGTCTGGTTCAGGCCAGCTATTGGTTGCTGGGCAGCCTCGTGTCATGGGATGCAAACTTTGTGGAAGTATAAATAAAGGATCGTTTCTGTGTGAGTTGAGTTAGTCTCACGCATCAGGCAGACTGACCGCCACGTAGCTCAACTCTTCCTCTTGTCTATCTTTCTCATTCCTACCGCCATGTCTCCCCGGGGTTGAACTGTTCACAGTAAGATCAACGGATCCCTACACAGCAGACTTGAATAGCAGTGGTGGCTGTGGAGGCAGGGACTTTATAGAGCAGGGAATGGGGGAGGGTGAGTCATAAAGAGTCCTTAGCTGGGTCAGAGTGTGCTGGGCAGGTGGGAATGGGGAAAAGGGAGTCATAGAATGTCTGTGACTGGGCCAGGGTATTCTGGGCACAAAGTGTAGAGTCCTTGAAACAAGCTGAAACAAAGCTATATGCGTAATCAGCCAGGCACACTCAAGGTTAAATCTTTGCAGCACAGTTGTGGTTGGCACATCCAGGAACATTGAAAGGGGTGCTGGGGAAGGGGGGCCCACAGCTCGGTGCCTTAGCAGCCCCCAAAACTCAAAGTCCAGAATCTCCTGGAAGTCAAGGCCCTATGTAGATGAGTTTCCTTTGGGCAACCCTTAAACATTTATGTTGTAAGGAACAAAGAATCTGCCCCTCCCCCATCACACAATGGTGGGATAACAGGTACAGACGGTCCTGTTCAGAAATGGGGTCACTAAAGAATGCCACAGTGGTGCTGAATCTGGCTGGACAGACGCTAACCCCTGGTTAGGTCTTAAACCCTAGGGGACTATTTCCTGGGTCTCAGCACTCCTGCCGGACATCCACCCTCCGGGCCACCTTTCTGAGTTATGAACTGTGCTGTGGTCTGTGCCCAGATCATTTCATCTGCCCTCCTACCAGTAGACTTGGGCCTCTGGCTGCCTGCAAAACATTGTGTCAGCTTGAGGAAGCTTGGCTGGGTTCCAGGCTGCAGAGGCCCCCATCCTGCAGGATATGGAGGGCCGGCCTGGGACATGATTGGTCCCACCCTGGGGTGTGATTGGTTCCACCCTAGGGCCAGATGGGCCACCCTAGAGTGACTCAGCATAAAAAAGCATATAAAAAGGAGTTGAGGAAGACTTTGTGTGGCCTTGCCTTGCCCCTGCTTTCTTGAAGAAATCCTAGCTTTGAGAGGAGCTTGATCTTTGCAGCCATGCTGCTTTGGAGGAGGTCCGATCACAGCATTCTGAAAACAGAGGCTCCATGGATGCCACAGCTGCTGCTGCTCCTCTGCTCTGCACTGTTTTCTGCTGCCGAGAACTGCTATCAGTTGCCTTGGAGCCAGTGGAGTATGAACTAAAACCTCCACAAACTGTGAGCTAAATAAGCCTTTCCTTCCTTCATTTTGAGTGTCAGGTATTTGTCTCAGCAACAAGTAAGAAGTAACTAAGACACTGCCCCTCACAGTCCCAGCAGGCAGAACTCTTGCTGAAGCAAGTTTCTCAAAATCTTTGTGTCTTCTGTGGACTGCAGAGGGATTCACCCCCTTAGGCGACGACCACGACACAGCCTGTCCTAGGGTAAATCCTTCTCTACATCTGGCTCCTGCTGCGATGGCCCTGGGGTCACTCAGAGAAGCTTCCTGGAAACTCAGTGGTGCAGGTTTATGTGGCACTTTCTGAATCCCTTGAAACAGCTTTTGTGCAACTTGGAACTATTCTCATCCTTTCATTTTTATTTCTAAAAAATAAAAAGGATCTGAGGGCATAGCTCAGCATGAAGGCCCTGGGTTCAATTTTCAACGAGACAGGAGACAGTGTGCAAAATATTCTGGCTCTAGGCTCACAGATAGGATACCTGTCAGCTCTCAGAGGCTACAAAAGCATCCTGTTCCCATACTTCTTTAATGTTCTGATAGGAGCCTAAGAAAATATGTTCCTTCCTGTATCAGACTTCCTTGACCTCTGACATGAGCCTGAGGAATATGGGCTCCCGCTGCATTAGAGTAACTAAGGGTAACCCCAGGGGCATTATAATATCATTAGCATTGTGGTTTTGGCACCACCCCCTTCTTGTAAAGCGCAGGGAGAGGCAGAGACCAGCAGAGGCCACCGAGCCTCTGTTGTATAAAGGCAACATGGTGTGAAATTTATTGTGTCTGGGTGGAAGCAGACAGAGGGCAAAGAGGCCATCTGTGAGACACAGAGAAAAGCCGAGCTGTTTTATAGGGCTTGGATAAAGGGACCTCAGGTGAGGAGATCCGGGCAAATGTCTGCGTTTAGAGGTTTTTGAATGTGTGGTGGCTTAGTGGGCAAAGTCCTTGGGGCATCCCATATACATGTTTGGGTGTCTTCCGATGTCTTATGCTGAGGATTCCATGCTCTATTTTATCTCTTTTTACAACATCCTGGGGTTGCTGAGCTGGGTTTTTTCCTGAGGACAATGCCTCTGTTGACAAACACGCCCGCGTTGAGCCTGACATTCCTTCCAGCTGGGCTATGGTTCTGTCTAGGCCCACACATGCTCACGGACACTCCCTCCTGCCAAAGGGATGGAGACTCAAAGTTGGTTGGCAAGAAACCCAGTTAGTTACCACCGTGACCACTCCCTAGATTCTAGAAAAACAAGAGAAGCCAACCTGGAACGCACTGCAGTTGCCACCTCTGAGCTTTGCTGGCTCTCTCTTGTGGAGGGTATACTTTCAGGCCATGTTGTCATCCTAGGCGCTGCCACCCTAGAACTTTCCCAAGTGTCCCTTAAGTTCAAACCTAGTGGAAGGTAGCTGAGCTCCCTGTTCTGTGGCAGTGTGGAACTCACCAGCTGATTTCTCACAGGTAACAGGCCTCACCTCCAAACAAAACATCACAACTCTATAAGCATGTACAATATAATCACATGCGTGAAATCACATATGTCCTAGTACATTTTCTGGCTCAATCTCTCTCTCTCTCTCTCTCTCTCTCTCTCTCTCTCTGTCTGTCTCTCTCTCTCTCTCTCTCTCTCTCTCTCTCTCTCTCTCTCTCTGGTAGAGGGTGCTGGAGACTGAGCCTGAGGTCTTTACACTGAACTGTATCCCTGATCTTTCATAGTATTTTATTATTTTTGAGATAGGATTTTGCTAAGTCATCAAGTTGCCCAGGCTGGACTCAAACACCTACCTCAACTCTCCAGAGTCCTCGGATTATAGATGTGTGCCACTGTGCCTGGCTTATTTTCTCTTTAAAACTTGATTGGTATATCATTGGGTCTTCCCACAGATTATATGAGGGCTTAAGAACCAGGAGTAGGGAACTGTGGGGCCTTTGGAAGAGTCTGGCTCCTGCTAGGCTATTTTAAGGGGCCAAGACGTTACTCTGAGCTGAAGGCTTTGAGCGGAGGAGTCACCAGGTCCAACGTGATGTAGAAGGACATCTCTGGCTTCCGTGTTGGGTCAGACTGAAGGGGCGGGAATGGAGGCATGAGCCAGTTAGCAGGGCTAAAGCAATCACTGGACAGGCTGATGTGGTCCCCTCCCACTTCTTCCCAGAACTTCCCAGATTCCTCTCCGGGCCAGTTGAGTCCTGCCTTCCGACATCTCTCAGGTCCTATCATCCTCTGCCCTTAAGGTGTCCTCAGTCCAATATATATTTCAGGCCACTAACGCAGACAGATTTTAGATAAAATATTTATTAAATCTTCCATGAGTTTAGCATGATGCTAATATAGGACATGTGACAAAAAAATAAGGCAATCCTCATGCTGGAGAAATGTACAGCCCAGTAATGCTGTGATAGTCAGCTTTCCTCTGCTATGACAAATGCCTAAGGTAAGTGCCTTAAAAGGAGGAAAGGTTTATCTGGGGCCATGATTCAGAGATTTGAGTTCCTGGTTGCTTGGCCGTTGCTCTGGCCCTGTGGTAACACAATGCTGAGGGAGCATGTGATGTAGGAGGCCTGTTCATTTCGTGGCAGCCAGGAAGTAAAGAAAGAGAAGAAGGGGCCAAGGGTCCAGTATCCCCATCAGGGATCTGTGCCGGTGACCCAACTTCCTTCCACCTCTTAAAGAGTCCATCACTTCCCAGTAGTGCTGCAAGATTAGGAACCAAGACTTTAGTGGATGTACACTGAGACCCAAATAATAACACATGGTCATGCTGCCCCAGGTGAGACCCACCGTCTGCACATGAGCACAGAAAGGAGGCTGAGGCGCACAAGCAGATCTAGGGAACCTCAGAGCCATCTAAGCTAACATCTGAACTAACAGGTGGTAGAGCCGGCCAAATAGCTCAGCAGATTAAATTGCCTGCAAGCAGGCTCAGGAGCTGGGGGTTTGATCCCCTGGCCTGCTGCGCCAGCTCTGCCCCTGGGGCACACTGCAACAGCAATTGAGACTGGGCGTGTCTCTAATCCCAGCTCTTGGGAGGCTGTAAGCAGGCTGATCACTACAAGTCCAATCTAGTAGTGAGACCCTGCACACCCTGAAGACCCTTCCCTAAAATACAAAAAAAGGTATATAAATAAATAAACTAACAGGTAGTAGCTAGCTTGCCCCATGAAACACATTCTTGACATGGGCAGGTTGGAGTTGTCTCTACCTAGACCATCCCCCACCTCCCAATGATACATTAATCCATTGATGAGTTAGTTCATAGCTAAATGAGCTATGGAGGTTGGTGTTGGAAGAAGCAGATCACTGGGAATGTAGCCCCCCCTTTTTTTCTTTAATATATTTGTTATAGGGTCTCATTACCCAGCTCAGACTCATAGTGATCCTCCTGTTTTCAGCCTCTCCAGTGCTGGGATTACAGGAGTGTGCCACCACACTGGGTCTCTGTGGCTGTCTCAGTGTGCCCTGGGATCAGAGCCAGCCCACTATGTGGTGCTGGGGATCGAACCCCGGTCGCTGCACTTGCCTAAGCAGGCACTTAGTCCACTGAGCTATCTCACCAGCCCTCACGGCCCTTTTCTCCCAGGCTCTTGCTCTTTCTGATTGCCATAGCATAAGCAGCTTTGTAAAAATATAGATACGAGACAAAAACCTAATGGCCCAAGGGAACAAGGAGCAATAAACAGAGCCTAAGGAGAACCATTGTCTCTTTTATAAATTCTAGAAGCTGGGATCCAAGGCTGCAGATAGCAGCTTCTCTTGCTGGTGCCCTTTTGTTTCAGTCCTTACTTGGGATGTTAATGGCTGGCATCGTGTAAGCTTAGTGCTAGGTAAATGCCAGAGAGAGTAGTTTGCGTTCTCCGAAGTAGTTATGCAGATACCTTAGCCTGCCTTTAGCTCTCAATAAATGTGAGGTGTTTCTGTGGCTCTGGGCTCACTTGGAGAGAGACTAAGCTCAGGGAGACCTCGGAAGCTCTATTCATCAGGGCTTCTCGTCCTTTCTTTCCACACTGACTCACAACACACGACAAGCTTTCTCCTGTCTCGCCAAAGATGTGGTTTGTGTTTGATTTGCAGGATTTACATGGCAAAAGTGGATTCCCAAATCCACATTGTCTCATACATGTGTACAATGAGTCAGTCATTTAATGGAGTGTCCCTTTTAAAATTCATTTTTCAATTAGTTACAATGAAAGCAATAACCTAGGTTCTCGGTCACACACAAGCCACGTCCCAAATGTTCAACACCTGCTTGTAACTGGTGACCACATGTGAGCAACCTCAGCCCCAGTCCACCGCCAGGACTTGGCTTCCTTCATCGCCACAAAGTCACCGAGATGCCCTGCCATGAGCTTCTCCTTCTAGATCTCCAAACAGCCACCACTCCTGACATGCGCACATCTCCCGTCCTCCTGGGATTACCATCTCCTGCATAAACACCAGGGTACCAGAGCCCCAATTTGCATACTAATTATGTATGTTTCACTTGGACTCAGACTTTAAAATCAAAGAGGCATATACCCCCTGCACAAAATGAGAAATGATTTTTCTTAACAGTTCATGAAAAAGTAGGATGTTTTGAGGAGCTCATGGGTGTACAAGGTGGGAAACCCCTCTTAGTAAAAAGCTCAGAGACATCAGGGGATGGGTGGTAGTGTGGCTGGCTACTTGTGAGGGGGAGGACTTTACACATATAGTTCATTGTATTAGGATGATTTGGTTGTTAAATAAGCACCGTGAGGGATTATTTCACATTTCATACTTTTAAATTTTTATAATTTAAATTCTTTCCCTCAGGCTGGATTTTTTTCCCAAGCATCAGACTTCAGGCTAGAACTGGCTTAATTTACATAACCCCGCCTCTGAGGTCTAGCCTCTTCTGTCAGGGTCCCCTTCCTTGCCACTGGCCACCAGGAACCTTCTGCAGGGTGTCCACTTCCTGCATCACCCGCTCTGGGCAGCCACCCAGCTCTAGCCTCCCCCTTCCTGGGAATGAACCCAGATATGGTCTAGTGCTGAGAGAGGCTGGACTAATCCTCTCTGAGCTATTTCCAGGATTAGTCCTGCTGCCCTGTCCTCAGCTCCCACAAAGTGGGATTTTGGAGCTGCAGAACTACCAGGAAGGGAAGTGGGGGTGCAACATGTGTCAGACAGATTCAGGCAGGACAGTGGGCGCTGGGTGTAGGTCTCAAGTTTCTCTCCCTCCCTCTCTCTGTCTCTCTCTGTCTCTGTCTCTCTCTCTCTCTCTCTCTCTCTCTCTCTCTCTCTCTCTCTCTCACACACACACAATCTCTTCTTCACCTCCTGACTCTTAACACAACAACTCATCATGACTTTATAGACTGAACAGTTGCTTTGGTGCAGTCTTACTTGAAAAAATCATATTGAAAGTGTACGCTATGCCTGTGTAGGAATAGAGGTGATTATATTAATATTATACATTAAAATATCTTCCTCCAATCAAGGTTGGTGCGGCTCACTACACAGGTGCGTCACTTCATGGAGCTACGTTGGGATACATGTGTGTATCCTCCAATCAAGGTTGGAGGTTGGGACAACGGGATCCCGTTGGAGTGGAAAGCCAGCCTAAGCAATAGAGTTGCACCCCTATTTTAGAGAACAGAGTGGGCCTGTCTGACCTCGGGCAAGCTCTGAAAACCTCTCAAAGCCTCATTTTTAGGGGCCCGGCGGGATGGCTCAGTGGTCTAAAGCGCCTGCTTGGGAAAGCTTGGGCGGCTTCAGGGACTGCAGTTGGATCCCCGGCACCACATGCTGCGCCAGCCCTGCCCTCGCTCGGGGTGGGCTGAGCCGGCCATAAAAATGAGTGAATAAACAAACAAAGGTTCTGAAACAAGAAAAATAAATAAATAAATAAAATTTAAGAAAAAAGAAATTTCACTGAGAAAGTGTAAATAGCAAAGAAATGCAAATAAAAAAAAATTTTTTTTTTAAAAAAAGCCTCATTTTACTCCAATGGAAAAGGGAGTGACAGTGCCATTTTCCTCACCAGCTTCCTATGAGAATTAAATATTGTGCATGTGCAAGTATTTTACCTATAACGTAGCTCTGTGGACCTGTTAGGAAACGGGCTAGTAAAGTGAAACAAATAGAAATTAAATATCTCCCACCTCCTCTTCTCCATGGCAGATACTCTAATAGCATGGAAGCTGTATAAACCATGGAGCGGGTAGGCTAGCACAGAGGAGGAGCTCCCCGAATGCCTCGGCGTGGTCTGGATCCGGCTGCCCCCCATCGCTGATTTTTCCCATCTCCAAACTGCCTGTGATGTGGTCTCTTTCCCGCTCCACAGCTACCTGTATTTTTCTCACCTCCTGGTGGTCATGGCAGAAGCTGACTAGAAGACTCTCAGGTCCAGCTGCTCCTGCGGTGGGAAGTGGACACGGGAACAAGCAGACAGAGCTCTGGGAAACCAAATTCCGTTGTGTTTTAACCCTTATGCATCTATTCATGTCTGTATTCCTAGCAACAACACGTTCTTCACCAAGACATGCGTCATATCTGTGTCCTGCCCTCTTTGAAAGCGCTGGCAAGCTCTCCATCCACACAAGCCGAGAGAATGATGACAAAGAAAACACTAGGTCTCCCTCATGCTGCACCCTCCCGGAGGACCCATAGGACATCTGTGGGCTCGCCCCATTGCCGCCGTCCCTGGAACAGTGGCTCTGCGGCCTCAGGCTCTTCCAAGCTCCCACATCCTCTGATTCCGCCTCACCTCGCCACAATCTCCACGCCGAGGAGGATGTGGAAGTTTAAGACGCAGTATTGGCCCTGCATTCATCCATTCATGTTTTTTCTTCGTGCAGTGCTAGAGGTTGGATCTGGAGCCATGTGCATGCCAGGCAAGCATTCTAACGTTGAGCTGTGCCCTTAGCACCTCAGGTATCACTTAAACACTGAGATGTGTCAACTCATCTGACACTGTCTACACAGGCAGAGATAGATGCTGAGCCTAAATTTACAGAAGGGCAAACAAGTGACATGATGCTGCCACACAGCTAGTACGCAGAAGGACTCCAGCCCGTTCCGTCCAGTCCCAGAGGCCTTGCTCATAATCGCTATGCCCTGCTGCCTCTCAGGGAACACCCCTACAAGACATGTAACTGGGGACCCACTGTCCCATGAGGCCTTCAAGACTGTAGTTTCCATGGAAGTAGGACTCTCTCAACACTTCCTAGAGGAGGTCAGTGTAAGGTCCAACTTTGGGCAGGCTGGGATGGTACAACTACACCATCTGGACATGGGATCCGTAGTATTTAATAAAACTGGCTGTGTGCCACAGATGGGGTCAGAAAGAAAAAAAAAGTAAGAAGAGTAGGCAGAGAATAATCAAGACACAAAATAAATTGCACTCGGCAGTTATGGAGCCCAGGAGGAAGACTTGTGGCTTCTCATGTTAAAACTTCCTAAAACAAGAGTTGGTAAAATGTTCAGTTTTTATTTTCAGGTAAATCCTCTGTCTTCTCTTTCCACTGAACAGGGTTATGCTTTTTTTTTTTTTTTTAAGGCGCACCATGGGCTTTGCAAAAGATGATTGCGGATTAGCTTTGTGTCTGCCTTTTTTCATGTGCTAAAACAGAGTAATACTTAACTGCAGTGTGGGATGTGAAGACAAACGGTGAGACGCGATGTAAAGCAGCTCAGTGCAGATCCTGCTCTTCCTTTTCCTAAAGTGCGTAAGCGGGTTTACACACAAGAAGGCATCACTATGTCTTGCAGCTGGTGCAACATTTTCAAACTCTTCAAGGTTTGCATTTTTGTCTATAAAAACAATAAAACTACTGACAAATCATAGTTCTGAATCCACACGGGTTCAAGCCTGAGCTTAATCACAAGCTAGTATTTTCATGTTGAAAAACTATAATTTGGTCTCTATAACCTTGTGCCCTTATCTTAAACTGAGGATAAAGAGCTATTCAACAGAGCGTGGGAGTATTAGCTCAGTAGAATAAGTGCCTGCCTGGCAAGTGCAAGGTCCTGAGTTCAATCCCTGTACCAAAAAAAAAAAAAAAAAGGAAAGAAAGAAAAAGCTATTTGCTGATGGTAAGAGTTGAATGAGATAAATCTTGAGAAGGAGGTAGGGTGGTTCTGAGATATATCTGTACTATTAGCTAATTGTGGTAATAATTACTAGTGCAGATTAGTGTTATTAATAGTTACACTAGTAGTGTATGAAAATGCTACCTAACAAAAGGATCAATAAAGATTATTTTCACGTCAATTATTAAGGGCTACCAGATGGAAAAGGAAGTTCAAGAAAAGGAAACCGTTACAATTAGTTTTGATACTTAGGGTAGAATTCAGGCTAGGATATCTCTTGCCTGAAGAGAGAGGCAGATTAATTTTTTAGATTCACAGGACCCTGCGAGGGGAAAAAAATCTATGCCTGAATAAATATTATGTCAGCCACATATGTTTTTGAAAATAAAAATAAGTGTGTTTTCGTTGGTTTTCTGTGGGTTTTTTTTTTTTTTTTTTTTTTTTTTTTTTTTTTTTTTTTTTTTTTTTTTGCAGGACCAGGGTTCGAATTCATGACCTTGCACTTGCCTGGCAGGCATTGAAAGTAAAAATAAACAGGTGAAATTAATATATTTATTATATTAATAAAAATAATATATATTATAAATAATTTATAATATATTATAAATTAATATGTTTATTCAGCCTACTCTATCTAAAATGTGTTCATTTCAGCCTGTAATCAGTACATAATGCTGTGTACCTTTTCCCCTAGACTTTGAGTCTAGGGGTGCACTTTGTACCCCTCATACGAGGCCCTGCCCAACTCTGCCCTTGGTGTTTAATGTCTATCACAAACTGACTTCTCTTTGTCACCCCTCTTCTTGCTCCCCCTCCCGAGTGTACCCTCACCCATTCCCCATGCCTTTGTCCAAGCGGCGCCATCCACCTATGGTGCCGTGTGTCCTCTCTTGCTGGGCCTCCGTGGAGAGGTAGAGATCTGCCAAGAGGTGCTTCCGGTTTCTCCAAGCCCTGGGAAGGATTTCTCCCTCCTTGGTTCTATTCATGAGTGGATTAGCATGCTTGCTGCAGGGGGTTGTTTCCGAGGCTGCTCATCTCGCTCACTTATTCATCTGTGTTCTGGTCATGGCCTGCACTGAACAGCTGATCAGTAGATGTTTCCACACAGAAAGAAGAATCCTCAAACCAGCTGTTTTCATTCATTTGTGGACTTGCTGCTTCCTTGTTTAGGAGATTTGAGCCTCTACTATTCCTTTATATGCGGGGGCAATCACACACCCAGATGTGCCAGACGTGCTAGCTAACGAGGAATTCATCCCACGATGTGCACAGAGAGCATCTTCTCTCATTTCCCCTCCACCTTACTTGGGAGAATTGAGGCATAGAACTGAATCAGGACGGCCAGCAGATTGGCATCAGTAGCAGTGCAAAGGAGAAGGGAGGAAAGTTCTCGAAAGGCAACGGTGGTCCCGGAGGTTAGACTTTCAGGCGGTTAAAGAGCAGCTGGCCTGTTTGCTTACTCGCGGTGAAGGAAGGGAAGTGGGCGCTCGGGAGCAAAGTTCTGGTCTCTGGTGAGGATTTCAGGTGGGACCGGGTCTGGGAAGCTGAGAACGGTTCTCCTGGGAACAAGAGTACAAAGGAGGAGCTCAGTGCTGGACAGAAGGTTAAAGAGCAAAATGACTGCCTCTGATCAGGAAGAACTCGGGCCTGTGGAAGATAGGAGAGCCAGGATGGCGGGAGAAAGAGACAGGGAGTGGGCTCCGGCTTGCGGATGACGAATCTGTTATACATTGTGTACCACATTTACATTTTATTATCGGTACTAAAAACTTCTTAAAGGACAGTGCGAGTTCTCAGTCTGTTGAATGGGAGATGCAAAGACTCAGAGAGAGACTCACGAAGGCAACCACTCACCGAGCACTTTAAGCCCAAAAGAAGTCTCTGAGCCCTCCTAGGCCCACACATGGCTCTGTGGGAGCCAAGGGCCCCCATACAGTGCCTAAGAGCAGGACTGGGGTGCCGTGCCAGGCCTGATTAATGTTTTCTTCACCCTCTTCTAGAGAAAGGATGTGATTAGGCCTATTTATAGGGGCCGGGCGCCTTAATATTCTGCCTGGTGCGTCTCTTGCCAATCAAATCAGTGCCGTCTTCAGTGTGATTGCCGCTTTAGTGGCACCAAGGAGCGGAGTTAATTAAACCCAATATAAATAGACTCTGCACTCGCCCTGCAGTTCCAAGGCGTGTTTTTCCTTCCGGTCCTCCACCCACACACCTCCTTCCTTCAGGGCCCCCTTCACCCTGCTGGATAAAGGGAGCCCAGGCATTCTCAAGTGTCTGAAGACATTGGCCATGCGCAGTCTGTGACAGGCACGGGCCTGAGGCCCTCAGGGGCCGCAGTGGGAAGAAGCCACGGTCCACATTCTCGCAGCTTTTCCAGATCTGGGTGCCCACAGGCCATCATTTCGGTGGTCCATACCCTGACCACCCCTCTGCTTCCAGCCTCCTTTTCGCTCTGCACCAGAGCTGCTTTTGTGCCTAAGAGTAGGAGGTCGTGCTGAGATTCTGGGTGCTTCAGCAGGGTACCAAGCATCTTGTGGAGGGGGCGGTCAAGCATGTCCCACCTTTGCTGAACTTTTCCGAAGTCCCTGCTCCTGCCTTTTCCCCTCTCCACGCTCAGCAGGCACCAGCACAACCCCATCTCCTGGCTACCCTGGGTGCCCCCCCAATCTCCCTGGCCCAGGATAAACCCCTGCGGGAAGTGGGCCTCTCTTCTCCATCCCACCCTGCCTCATGGTTATGTGTCTATGGGGCAGTGTACGTGAGCTCCTGTTCATCCCCCCACCCCCCAGCCCCACCCCCCTCCCCCCCACCCCCCACCCCTGACACCATGGTGCCTGTGAAGGTCCAGTACTCCTTCCAGGGTGGACCTACAGAGCACTGCCATCCACCTTGACCTAGAAGCCCAGGAAGCATCCTGCAGGTGGCTGATGCCCCAAGGCACTGGAGAAGGTCTCCCCAGACAGCCAGACATGTCGGGAGATAGACTCCACCCCCACCCCAGCGGATGGCTGGTCCTCTCTCTGTTCCCAGGAGTCCATTCACTAGGAGCAGCAGACCCTTTAGGGACTGTTGGTCTTAGGGGAGCCCTGCTGGCTTCCACTTGTGGAAAGGACTTCCTAGCCTGGAGCCTTTTCGCACAAGTCCCCAAGAGCTCACCCCCCACTGTCTTGTGGTTCCTGGGGCCTCACAAGCCCCAGCGGTGGCTCTGCTCTTCCACAGAGAGGAAGGACATGCGCTCCTGCACTTACTTCTGCAGCCAGCAAATACGCAGTGAGTCAGCACTCTGTGGAGACAGCAGTGCGTCTGCCAGGCCCTGTCCAGATCCAAGAGGGGCAGATTTACTGGCCACTCATGTTCGGGCACAGGTTCATTTGCTTGATGCGACCAAATCAAAGGAGGCCATATATTTTTCTGGTAAAAGGGATGTATTCAAAGCTAGCACTGAGCAGGTGGAAGGGCCCATTTGCTTGAAATCAGCCTCTCCTCATGCACAGGTGGGCAAGGATCTTTCCCAGTGAGGAGAAGGGTAGGGAGCACAGAGGGAGGAGGCAGAGCTCCTACTTCCTGTACCACTTCCAGCCATCCTCAGCTTGCCTTATTTTTTCTAAGGAAACAAGGGGACAGCGTCTTCTTCTTCTGTCACTTCTTTTAGTCCCAGCAGAGCAGGGGATGCCGCCTATGTGCTTAGCAGGAGGAATTTTTTTTTTTTTTTTTTTGAGACAGGGTCTCACTATGCAGTTGAGGCTGGTCCTGAGCTCACTTTTGTAGCCCAGGCTGGTCTCGAGCTCGCACCAATCCTCCTGCCTCAGCCTCCCGAGTGCTGGGATCACAGGCGTGCACCACCACGCCCAGCTTAGCTGGAGGAATTTTGGATAAGTTGATTATCTCTAAAAAACAAATTTCAGGGGCTGGGGAGAAAGCTCCTCGACACAAGTGCCTGCCGAGCAAGTACAAGGTTGTGAGTTCCAGAAGCCCGGTCCTCCAAAAAAATAAAATAAAATAAAAGACAAAATTCTGAGTTTTAAAGCCCCATTTTGCTGTGCCAGTTACAACACCTGAGAAGGTGCAGTGGCAGTGTTACGGCGGCAGTATATCACTAGGCAGCGTGCACGCTCAGGCTCCATCATGGTCATACGGGCCTGTCGTATCTGAGGTCCCTCGTTGGCTAAAGCACCATTATGCAGTGCATGACTGTAATCAGCTGCATGATTAATTACAGCCATGATGAGACTGACTTGTCATATGCTTTGCAATTATATAGTGTCACTTGAACTAAGTGGATTAACTCATTTAACACTTGCTATGCTTTGTAAGGAAGCCCTATTATCTCCCTTTTGTAAACAAGGAAACCTCAGTACAGGAAGACTATGAAAATAGCAAATAGCAAATAGGAAATCCAAGGGCTGTAGGTCTAAATTCTGTGCTTCTTCACTGTATGAAATTGATAATGCAAGGCCTGCCTCGGTCTACAGGGATTAGGAAAGGTGGGAGAGTGAGGGGAGAGGTTGGAAAGCGTAATCCAGGAGGAAGGACGCGACCAGAAGCCCTGAGGGGGGGAAGGGCCTGAGCGGAAGAGCAAGGAGAGGCTGGTGAGGTGGGTAGGGCCTTTGAGGCTACTGGTGATTTGAAACTGGTGTTCATTAGCTTTTTGTTACTGTGGAAAAAATACTTGAGATAATCAACTTACAAGAGGACAAGGTTTACTTCTAATTTGAGGTTTCATTCCATGGTCACTTGGCTACATTGTTTTAGACCTGTGATAAGGCAGCATAGCATGATGGGAGTTCTGCTACCTTCCAAGCTTTCAACACCTGCTTGCAGGGTGGTGGGGTGGTATTCTATACCTGAGCCATAACGGAGCGAAAGAGTTGAAAGTCTGGAATCTCTAGTACATTTGCCTAGTTTAGTCCTTGCATTGAAATGATTGCTTAAACATTTTTGCTTTCTTTAGCAGCGTTTATTTAACATGACTGAACAAGCCACGTTTGCCATTTCCCCTCAGAGGTCCCTGGTTTTGTCCAGCACATGGGTCCTGTCTTTGGTCGTAAGTCATCTAGGATGAGGTTCCATCCTCTGCCTGGGTCCACCACCTTGCTCCTCGTGGAAGGCCTTCTTCTCTCACCCGTGTGAAGTATCGACTGCCTGACCCAGCTCCCTTTCCTCACCCCAGTGACACGAAAACACCCACCCCACCCCCTAGTCATATATCAACCTACTCCTTCACTTCCTCAGCAGTTGGAATCCTGCCTCTTCCCAGAAGCACCCTCAGCAGCGCAGGGAATGTGGCCAGCACCTGTAGCTAGACTCGGTGTAAACCCCAGTACCTCCCCACTCCTCTGCTCCTCCCCTGTCACTGTGTGCCTGAGTGGAATGTGACCGTAGCAGGGATAGCTCATGGCGTGTTCAAGGGCAGGCAGCCTTCTCTGAAAAAAGAAGGCCCAAGTGTAGCCCCTGTTTGCTTCTCTGTAGCCTTGGACACCTACTTAGCCCCTCAGCCTCAATGCCCACACCTGTACAATAATAACAATAAAGGTGCCCTCAGAGGACTGTGTGACAAGTAAATGAATTAGAGCATGTGGAGGAAGCCAGCAGGGGCTGGTAGGTGGTAAGCACTCGGTGATCATTAGCTCGTCTCTGTTGCTGTCACTTCTATTCACCTGCTGCCTGTGGGGGCCATTCATCAACTTTAGCTGATATGGGAACAATTGGTTGCCCCTTTTGTGGACAATCCATCAGCCCCCAACCATGGTGCCCTGTGCTTGGAGTGGGTACTCAGACTAGTCCCTCACAAGTCACAGAAGTTCCTCACCAGGACTGCAGCAGTGTGTTTGCCCTCTTTAGGAGGAGCTCTGGGATTGGGGCGCATTTTTCTTTCTTGGCCTGGTATTTGGCACCATGTAGACAGCTCCATGCCCTCTAAAGTGGATGGAATGAAGAAAGGCAGCCAGGCCCACCAGTGGGGCAGAGGGGAGTTGGTTAAATGCAGGAGCAGGCGCCCTGCACCGCTGTCCATGGCACAGGAGGGTAAGCTACCTCTCAAAGTCCTGGAATTGGGTCTGGGCTCCTCACAGCTCGATTCCAGGAGACCTCATCACTCTCCCACCAATGTGCTGGACACGTTGCTGAACCCCAAGGGATCCTAGGAGGGGTGCGACATGGCATTTTCAAAGAATGCAGAGCCTTGGGGCTGGCAAGATAGCTCAGTGGTCTAAAGCAACTGCTTAGGCAAGCTTAGGCAACCTCAAGGACCACAGTTCAAACTCTGGCACTCCATGATGCAGCAGACCTGCCCCCAGGGCATGCTGAGCTGTTGATAAAAAAAAAAAAAAGTGGGAAGCCTAAATGGGAAAGGGCATGGTGTGGGCTCCTGGGAAAAGAGGGCTCGGGGGCACTTCTACATGTCAGTCAGCACACCCCCACCCAGGATAGGTAAGAAGTAACCGATCCATAGATCAGGCCTCCGTGGTGAGGAGCCTCACCCGTGGCATCGGAACCTGGCTTCCTTTCATCATGTTGCAGCTTGGTGATTTGGGGTTGGCTTGTTTCCCAGACAGGTCTTGTCGTAGGGGTGGCAAGGACAGCCAGTAGTGCAGAGTTTACGCCCACAGGCTTAGGTCCAGCAGGAAAAGCATGCCCTCCAGGGCTCCAGCCCTCCCTCCCCTCCCGGTGTTACACTTGCCCACTGGCCCAGCGTGGCTCTGAGGTCTTCCTGATCCATTCCTGGGCTCAGACCTAGATTACACTCATTGTCCCAGGAGCTGCAGGAGCTGACGCCCAGCACAGGGCCTGAGCCTGAGATCCCCTCCAGGGCACCGAGCCTTTGCGGGGGGGAGGGGGGGTAAGGGAGACGTAGGTGCCAGGAAGGACAATGCCATGCCCACTGCAGGTGGCCAGGGCAGATGCCAGAGGAGAGGGGCGCACACAGGCCATGGCAGGCCTGGGCTGAGAAGCTGGATGTGGGGGCCACGGGGTGGAGTCCAGACCCAGAGATACGGACTGAGAGAAGCCCAAATGGCTTGGAACACGCTCTATCACGGGAGAAGGCTGCGATAAATGGGGTGGCTTTGCACTGTAGACGTTGCCGCCTGTCTCACAGTGCCCGCTCTGGCAGTCAGTGCAGAATGAAGGGTAGATGTTCCTGCTCTGTGTGATCGAGGCTTCTTGTCTCTCTCTGGGTCCTGGAAGCTCTGCCTCATATTCCCCGGGGCCTCTGTCATCCTGTGGGAACGTCTGGTGGGAGAAGGCAAGGCTGTGGCAGGGAAGGACTTTGAGCTGGATCCAGGGGCTTCAGGGGGCCTGCCGCAGGCCCTTGGGCAGGCAGATGATGGGCCAGAGAGTTTGGGGCTGGCTCGTGGGTGGATGATACCAGCGCACTGTTGACTCCAGTCAAACACTCCACTTGGACACTACTGAGATCCCCTTGTGACGAGATGAGGCTGTAGTTCAGGAACGTCACAGGCAAGGAGAGCTGGGGAAACATTTTGAAGGAAGCAGTAACAGGCTATGAGGATAGATTTGGAATAAGAGGACACAGGACAGGGAGAGTCCGTGTGGGTGAGGACACCGATATTCGCACCGCCACCTATCTCCACCCACCTGCTCCCTTCTCGGTAGGAATATGACCCCAGCTTAGAGCCACCCCTTCCGTAGACATCCTCCACCTGCCTGGAGCTCTCTCTCCTGCCAAGAAGAAATAGGTGGGTTGGAGAAGAGACTCTCAAAACCCCACTGCGCCTCCACCTCAGGCCCAGGTAGGGCAGGGCTTGAGGGGAACCTGGAGGGGGCTGGGCAGAGAGTGAGCCATGGCTGAAGAGCCTTCTTCCTGACCTCTCACCTTCCTGACCTGCCACAGGGCGGGGACTCTCAGTATCTCCTGCACTCCTTGCGTGCCTGAGCCCCCTCCCTCTGCCCTGTCTTCGCAAAGTCTCTGCCTAGAGTCGCCACCTACTACGTGTGTCTTAGATGAAGGGGTGGGGGCTGGGTGGACGCCTTGTGTGGAAGTGTGGGTGCAATCACCCCCATCTGCCATGAGCCCCATTCCAGCCACATCACCCCAGAAGCAGCCGTCCTAGCTAGCTCCTTCCTTTGAAGGAACGACTGATTTTCCCTGCAAAGCTTTCTTTCTCCCTTGTCTTTTCTTCTTCTTTTCCGTCCCTTTTCCTGTATCCTCACTCCCCCGCTTCCTTCTTCTCCTCACAAATTGGCACCTCGTGGCCCCCAGGGTTTCAGAGCCCTCAGTCAGCTTCCTGAATAATTAGCATATCGTTCCTCATTATCCAAGCAAGTAGAGGAGTTGCAGGTGGAAGCAGGAGCTCCGCTTCCTGGGGTGGGAAGTGGGGGAAGCAACTTATTAGGTCAGGAGGGGAGCACCCTGGCCCCAGCAGCCCCCCAGGGACGGGGTCAGGTGTGCAAGAGGCCCGCACAGCCCTGCAGGGTGGAGGCTGGCTGCTTTGAAAATATTCCACAGAGGTGCTGGACTCGTCCATGAGGTAGGGCCGGACGCCAGCAGATCCCAGCCCTCCCTCTCCTGCAGAGGGAGGAGGATGCTTGATGCAGTGACACCCCAGATCCTCTCACTCTGGGAGCCACTGTGCTATCCTGCCTCCCCTCCACTGTGCTGCTTTCTTACAAGGGCTCTGTTTCCTCCTCCTGGACCTTCCTACTCCGTCTCTACTCCAGATCGCTTCTTCCCAGAAACCTGGGCCACCGCCCCCATCTCACCCACACGGGGATGCCCAGTTCCCCACTGCCAGGGGCTGTCTGGCTGTCACAAGCATATCCCAAGCCTCACCGTCAGCCCGGGACAGATAACTTATGATTCCAGTGTTTCAGCTGAAGATGTCGAGGCACAGACTCAGAAGCAGCTTGTTCAGAGCCACGCTGCAGCTGAGAAGTTGTGCACAGCTAGTGAGCGCTGTTACTGACGCTCCTTTCTTTCCTCCTTGGTAAATCTGACTGACAGGTCTCTCGAGGGCAGGTATAAATCGCACCATGTATGTCTGTCTCCCGTAAACCCCAACACTATGCTTTTGCCCAAATACCCCCATTACTTATTATGCAATAAGAGGTGGGGCAGGAAGGAGCGAGAGGGCGTTTGGCGGAAGTTGCACCAAGGAAAGCGGAGGAAGAGGGACTGGTTGTTGCGCCCGAGCTTGGGGTGGGCCGGGCAAGCTGGTCACGTGTTCCATTGGCAGGGCATCTGGACAGTTATTCTACAAAGATGGCTTCTGAATGGGCTTGGATAGTGACTGCCTTGGCCACCGTGGCAAGGGGCTGGACCAGACGCAGCGTATACAGGCCTACCGTGGGCCTCACCCCGGGTGGACAAGAGTATTCAGAATCCCAGCCCCAGTACGGCTTCCCAGCGGTCCTTGCTAGTATAGCTGCTCTGCTGTCACTGTTGGGAAGACAGAGAAATGGCGCGCGCATTCTCAGCCTGTACACTTCCTCCGTCTCGCTGCCCAGGGAAAGTGAGACAACACATTTAGGGATTCTTGGCTAAGCACAGAACCCAGACGTCACCTCTTCCATTCCCTGCCCTCGGCAGGACTCGGCCTTGACGCGTCCCTGACAGGAGGGCATCCGGCTGGGATCGCAGGCCCTCCTGCAAAGCCACGCATCTGTTCTTTGCGGAGTGTGCAGTGCGCCCAAGCTCCACGCCCTGCCATCCCGAGCCGCACAACCAGGACCCTGCAAGTGCACAGGTCCCTGCCGCCCTCTCTATGTGCGCACGTGCCTATTTGGACAGAAGCGCGAGGCTTCACTTTCATTCATGTAAATAGGATTTGCCGATCGTAATCCATCCTCTGGCCTCACAGAATGTAATCCCGATTTGTTGTGCGCTTCCCCCACCCGATAGCCCAGTTTCTAAGCAAGCGCTGAGTGAACTGGACGGGCTGGGGCCCGAGCGCCGTGCGCACAGCTGGGGCAGACCCTTCATCCAGGCGCTGCTGCTCATCCGGCTCTGATCCGCCCGATGTACTCTTCGCACAGCAACCCACGCCCCACAGCTGCCTGTCGTCCACCAGATTTTTCTAGAAACCGTCCAAGTCCTTCCTGACTCAGGATGCGCCATATTGGAGGTTTTCCCCCGGCACCTCATTCTAATAAGCCTATTTAAAAAAGAAAGACAGCCGGGCGTGGTGGCTCACGCCTGTAATCCCAGCACTCAGGAGGCTGAGGCAGGAGGATCTGTGCGAGTTCGAGACCAGCCTGGGCTACAAAACTGAGCTCAAGGCCAGCCTGAACTGCATAGTGAAACCCTGTCTCAAAAAGGCAAAAAAAAAAAAAAAAAAAAGAAAGATAATAGATTAATAGATTGGAAGCAATGCAGCTTTCTGAAACTCACCTCTCCCATTAGAATTGCTTTCAGACCCTCTACTTAATAACACATTGCAGAGATTTTCCAGAGATGAGCCTTTCTCTCTCCCACAGCAGAAAGAGGACAGTAGCCGCTGTCCGGCTGCAATCCATGCGTCCCTCTCACCGTCCCTGTGGACTCCGAGTCAACGGTTATGTAACCTGAGGCTGCTCCGGTGGAAAGCGGTCATGCAGGGAGCTGGGGGACGGAGAGTGGCTTGGGCTTGACCTCTTATCCCGGCAAAGGAGATTCCTGCACTCTGGAAACTGTGAGCCCTCTGTGCTGGGTGCTTCTCCCACTGGAAGGAGAGGGCGCCCTGCACTTCCCTCGCTGCGCTGCCTCCACTTTCAGTCCCTTGTCAAGCTGTTTAGGCCCCATCCCTCACCAAGGACCTGGTCCCATCCTTCCCCAGGGACCCCGCGCATAGGACTGGGCACTCAGGGCAGAGATGGCTGGGTTTCATGGGCTCCCTTCAGGGGCAGTTTAGGAGGCTTGGGCTAGATTCGTGTCTGCTGGTTTTATTCTTTGTAGAAACCCAGGGGGGCCAGGGAGATAGGATAGCTCAGTGGAATAAGTGCTTGCCCAGCAAGCACAAGGTTCTGAGTTCAATCCCTGGTACCACAAAAAAAAAAAAAAAAAAAAAAAAAAAAAAAAAAAAAAAAAAAAA
>PVJA010023592.1:0-32852 GCA_004027025.1 Myocastor coypus | reverse complement strand
AAAAAAAAAAAAAGGTGTTTTGAGAAAAACCAGGCTTTTTTTTTTTTTAAACACGTTTGTCATTACCACAAAGAGACATCTTTAGGTAAAAATAATAACCCCATGCTGCATAGATAATGAAGATAGTTCTAGTTATCTGGTCAACTGGCAAAAAGCAAGCACTTAAGGTCTTCAGTTCCAATTGTTTGTTCATTTCTTATTGCTGGAATTCCCTACTTGTTTCTTATTTATTTATTTATTTATTTATTTATTTTTAAATTTTATTTGTGTATTTTTTCTTGTTTCAGAACCTTTATTTGTTTATTCACTCATTTTTATGGCCTCAGCCCACCCCGAGGGCAGGACTGGCGCAGCATGTGGTGCCGGGGATCAAACCGCGGTCCCTGAAGCCGCCCAAGCTTCCTCAAGCAGGGGCTTTAGACCACTGAGCCATCCCGCCAGGGCCCCCTACTTGTTTCTTTCTTGCTGGATGACTTAAACCGGAAGAGGGTAGAGATGTTGAGCAGGCATTTACTCAGCCCTGCCCTGCTCAGCCTCTGAGCGGCGGAATTCTCAGCTGGTGGGTCCGCTGCTTTTGTCTCTCTGCAGTCTTGCGGTTAGGGCTTTCTGGGTGTCTGCTTCAGTAATTGAAGTTGTGATGGTACCACCTGCCGAGGTGGCTGCTGACCTGGGGTCTCATCTCCTTGATTTTCCTTATCTTCTTCGTTGCCATTCTCTAGGCCTCGATACATATTCTGCCTCCCTTATCTACCTTGTTCTCCTGCACCCTGGTTGTCAGCGTCCTCCATCACTTCTTGCACAGGAAGGTTGGAATACAGTGGTCGACGCCCATAGGGTCTCCGCATGGGAGCCTTCGCCTGCCTGCCGTAGGGCCGGCGTTGTTGGGCCTGGCCTTGGGGCGCGCTCTCCGATTCCGCATGCTCCCCCTCCCTCACTGTTCTGGTCATTCTGCCGGTAATTGCGTGGAGGACTCCTAAAACATGGATAACTAGCGTCTATAATAGTTACGGTCTGCTGTGTATTTACTACCTTGAACTGGAACTCCTCCAGGGCCTGGAACATTTGCTGCCTCGGCACCCTTTTTGTCCTTCACCAACCTCAGACTCCACAATCTCCATCTACACTGCGAAGGTCCTTCCCGGAGTTATTCTTCTTTTTGGCAGTCTGGTGTACAAATACATCTTGCTTGGTGTAATTCTTGTTGATGAAGCCATATCTGTTTCTTACACTGAACCATTTTACAGTTCCCCAAACTTCCTTGTGATGACCTTTTTGTCCCGGCCGGCAGGCGCTGCTGATGTAAGGCCGACGGGGCAGCCGCTCTCTGTGCTGCTGCCCGTGGTGCCCCGCTTGGCGTCAGCTGCGGGGCGGGGGGGCTGGGGGTGGGGTGGGGAGGTGGTTGGTGTGCCGGGCCCAGGGCGGGCTGCTCGTCCACAGCTGTGCCGGCGTCGGAGGTGGGGCTGCTCAGGGGTCTCCGGAGTCCGCTCTCTGCTTCCACTACCGATCGAACACTCAGTGTTGATCAAAGCATATTCACCTTACATTGTGCTGAACGGAGCTACTTCTACTTCTAGCCACACACAGGGTGTCCTCAGCATTTCTCAGGAGTTCCATCTGGAGGTCAGGCTGGCTAACAGAATGTTCATCAGCCAGAGTAAGGCAATCATGTTCGGGCTGGCAGAGCTCTGTGGGCAAACAGGTGGCTGGGGTTAGAGCTTTAGATGTCTGGAAGGAGAGTCAGTGATTTCCAACAAGCAATTCTTGGTACTGGATGATATGGCTGTTTTAAAGTCAACAATGTGGAAAAAAAAAAAAAAAAGTCACCAGTGCCATGGACTGTAGAAGAGATAGGGATAGCATTTGACATCTGGAAAGTCAAGTATTGTCATTGAGTCAGTTTGTCTGCCTCCTTGATCAGGAGGGCTGTCGCAGTGAGCACCCAAGCAACAAGGAGGCTGTCCTTTGGATACTGAGTCCAGTGTTTTAGGCAGGTAGGTGCCAGGCCTCTCACAGGCTCCCACTGTTTAACACTTCTAAGGCTCCTTTTCTTTCATCAAAGACCAAATTAAAGGGAGGTCACATTTGGGATTCCTAGGACTGGAACAGAGGCCAAGAAAGTGTTTCAGTTTTCTCCCAAGTCAACCTTATTCCTTCTCTTTGGATGTGGACTTTGTCAACATGCCATAAGTAGTTTGGGCTTTGCAGGGTACCCCCAATCCAAATCTGACAGAAGTCAGCTGCACTTAAGAACTCCCTGGGGCCCTGGCAGGATGGCTCGCTCAGTGGTCTAAAGGGCCTGCTTAGGAAAGCTTAGGTGGCTTTAGGGACCGCGGTTTGATCTCCGGCACCACATGCTACGCCAGCCCTGCCCTCAGGGCAGGCTGAGCCATCCATAAAAATAAATAAAAGTTCTGAAACAAGAAAAAATAAAATAAAAATAAAAATTATTTAAAAAATATAATTCCCTAAGCTCACTTTTGCAGTCAGGCTGCTGCATGGAGCAAACAACTTCCTTTCTTTCTAGGATTCAGAGATCTTTCTCTACATCAAGCTCTGTGTATCTGAAAAATATAGCTCTGATCCTTTTTCCAAAAGACTTTGCAGCCCATAGCCAGTAGGTACTACCACCTAGCCCAGTAGTAGACAGGTACTTGTGTGTTGCGAGCTGCAGGAAGCCAGGAAATCGATCAAGTGTGTGTAGGTGGGACTGGGCTTCCCTGCCTGGAGCAGAAAGCTACCCCAGTGAGAGAAAAACATCCTGTTGAGAAAAACATCCTGTCTGGTTCAGGCCAGCTATTGTTTGCTGGGTAGACTTGTGTTATAGGATGCAAACTTTGTATAGGTATAAACAAAGGATTCTTTGTGTGTGCATTGCTTTGTTAGTCTCGCCCACCAGGCAGACTGGCAACCACCTAGCCCAGCTTTTTGTCTTGTCTTTGATTCCTTCCGCCGTGTCTCCCACGGATGAACCAGTTCGCAGTAAGATCAACGGATCCTTACACTTGTGTTCCATCTGAACAGTCTCATTTGGTGGGGCTGCCCAGATTACAATGCGATCCATAGAGCCAGGCAGGTATGGTGGCGCACACCTGTAATTCCACCTCTTGGGAGGCTGAAGCAGGAGGATTGCCACAAGTTTGCTTGTTGTAAATTTAAGGCCAGCCTAGGCTACAAAGTGAGCTCAAGGTCAGCCTGAACTGCAGAGAAAGGCCCTGTCTCAAAAGACCAAAAATTAAATAAATAAAGTCATTAGTGTACCACAGGAGCGTACACTTGAACTTCCTTTGAGCAAATATGACCACACTGGCTGCCCAAGTCTCTTTAGCAAGGTTGGAGAATTTTTAAAGCCTCATGGGAGATGGGTCCATGTAAGTTGTCCCTTTCACTCTTGACAGGGTCTTCCTATTCAAAGGCAAAAAGGAATTCGCCAACAGGGGCAGAAGAAAGTCCCTGTTAGGTCTAGGCATGTAAACCAGGTGGTCAGAAGGGAAAACAAACAAGCACAGTGTATGGGGTGGGACTGTTAGATATGAGGTTCTGGTGACCACACTGACAGCACAGAGGTCTTCTATTAGGCAGAAGTCTCCATTTGGGTTTTTTATTGGGAGCAGGGTGTGTCCCAGGGTGACTGACAGTCTGTTAGGATTTCAACTTGTCTCAGTGTGGAGATGTGGAGCAAGAGTCCAAGCAGGCTTCCTGTGAGGTGGGCCAATGTCTGATAGCAATGGGAATGGCACTTGGTTTGAGTTCGCTTATCAAAGGGGCGTGGTTGATGGTAGTCCTAAAGGTGAGTGTTCTGTCCGTACATTGAAACATGGTTTGTAAGACTTTGGGGTTCTATTCTTTAGGGATTTCTAATTAATATATCTGCTGTTCTTCTTGGGTCTTAGTCAAGATCAGGATCAGGTTTGGAGTTGGGGACCCAAATGTAAGGGTGGGAGGCTGATTAGGAACAAAGGAAATAGCTGCTCCAAGCTTTGAGAGCAGGGTTTATGTCATGAGTGGAATAGGGCACTTGGGCATGTGCAGGAATTCATCTTTAATGAAATGTCCACCAATCTCACAGGATCTGCTTTGACAGAATTTCTTTTCAGTGGAGGTGCCAGAGCCCTGATCACTTAAATCCCCCAGAAAGTCAAGGGGGCAATGGGTTGAGTGACAATGGAGTTGTTTGGCCTAATTGCCCACTATAAAAGTCATTGGCTTTCCTGCAATTTGGCAATGACCTTAGCTTCTGGTGCCCCCTTATGGAACCAGGTCTTCCTTGTTTGTTATTGAAAAGCAGGAGCAGGAGCTCAAGGTACAATAAGTTTGGGTCTCCAGAAGCCTTTTTATCCTTCTGGCAAAAAGGGCATTTGTCTTTCCAATGTTCCAGTTTTTACATTGGGCATATTGATTTGTGGGGACAGCCATGTGTTTTGAGTTGAGGACCCTTTGAGGCCTTGTTCTTTTGGACTCAGTAGTGGAGCGAATTTGTCTGGGGTTATTCTAAGAGCGGTTTTCCCATGATTACAACCAGGAGAGCCATCTGCTGCTGGGCCTCTCCATCAAACTCATGCTTTCATTCTTAATTTTCTTCTTTGGTTTGTAAAACCTTTCTGGGATAGTTGAGGTCTGGTGGTATTAACACCAGCAACCCCACTGACCTTTTAGATCTTTCTTCAGATGTCGGAGGTGCACTGTTTCACAAAAACTGAACTCACCACTTGCTGATTCTCTGGAGCTTCAGCATCAAATGCAGAAAATTTCAGTATGCTTTACACAGTCTCTCATGGAACCTAACAAGGCTCTCCTTAGGACCTCAGAAATAACCTCAAGAATTTAAGACACATTCTTTTGTTTTTGTCTTTTTTTCTTTCTTTTTTTTTTTTTTTTTTTTTTTTTTTTTTTTTTTTTTTTTTTTTTTTTTTTTTTTTTTTTTTTTTTTTTTTTTTTTTTTTTTTATAGGGCTGGGGTTCAAACTCACAACCTTGCACTTGCCAGGCAGGCACTTGTGCCATGGAGCTATCTCCCTTCCTTAAGACACATTCTTATGGTTTGTGTGTAGGTGTTCCCCTAATGTCTCATGCAGGCATGGGGTGTGTCTTAGTTACTTTTTACTCCTTGCTGGGGCAAATACCTGACACTCAAAATGAAGGAAGGAAAGGTTTATTTAGCTTACAGTTCATAGAGGTTTCAGTTCATATTTGGCTGGCCCAAGGCTGAGTGGAGCAGGGCAGAGAGCTTCCAGTTCATGGCAGCAGAACAGCAGCAAAATGGCGGCAGAAGGGGCTGGGGAGATAGCTCCGTGGCACAAGTGCCTGCCTGGCAAGTGCAAGGTCGTGAGTTTGAACCTCAGTCCCACCAAAAAAAAAAAAAAAAAAAAATGGCGGCAGAGGTAGCCAACCAAACATGGCAGCAGAGCAACAGCAACAGCCAGAGTCTGTCTCTCTGTCTCTCTTTATATTACATTCAGGCTTTCTGCCTTAGCCCCCCACCTTAGGCCACACCCATAATCCCAGAAGTACTTCGACCCATAATCCCATCAGTACTAAAACCCATAATCCCAGGGATCATGGATCAAGTGTCAAACTCTAGAAGTCTCCACCCAATGATTACATGAGGCTCTGGGGGGACAACTAGACATAAAACATAACAGGGTGGCTTGGCTTGTGGAACTTGTGATTGATTTCTGAGGCAATGTGGGACGTAGTTGTGAGTGCTGCACCCCAGCCTTGGTATGGGAAATTTGCATTAGAATGTAAGGAGAGGAGAGAGGCTAGCTAGTTGCTTGAGCTGCTGTTGTTGCCTTTGCAGTCTGCTCTTTGAGGCTGCCATGAACTGCAGCCCTCTGCTATGTGACACGCTGCCTTGGAGCCAGTGGAGTAATAGACTAGAACCTGTAGTAACAGTGAGCTAAATAAACCATTCCTTCATCTCAAGTGTTAGGTGTTTGTCCCAGCAACCAGAAAAAAAGAAACTGAGACAGAATTTGGTATCAGAGAATTGGAGTCATTGCTGTGACTAAGCCTGACCATATAGATTATGGATTTTGGGAATAGCTGATGGGAAGAGATAGGAAAGCTTTAGAGATGTCATCTACAAGAGAAGAGTTGGAACAGCTTCAGTTGTCCTGTATAGGAGATTCTCATCAGAGCTCAGAAGACCAGAAGGTTGACAGAAATCCTGCCTATAAAGACCACCTGGTGAGGTTTCTGCTAAGAAGAAAGACTATATTGGTTGTCGGACTCCAGATGATGTGTGTTTTGACTTGGCAGAAAGTTTGTATTACTCATGTCCAAAGACTTTGCCTGAAATTGAGGTTAAACATGGCAGACTGATTAATCTTCAAAAGAAATGTCAATACAGTCAAATATTGTAGGAGTGGCATGGCTACTGTGGGGGGCTTTTGTCAGATATATATTGAGAATCAAGAGCAAAGAGGGCTTGGGAGATAGCTCAGTGGAATAAGTGCTTGCCTAGCAAGCACAAGGGCCTGAGTTCAATCCCTGGTTTCACAAAAAAAAAAAAAAAAGGGGGCCCGGCGGGTTGGCTCAGTGGTCTAAAGCGCCTGCTTGGGGAAGCTTGGGCGGCTTCAGGGACCACAGTTCGATCCCCGGCACCACATGCTGTGCCAGCCCTGCCCTGGGGGCGGGCTGAGCCGGCCATAAAAATGAGTGAATAAACAAACAAAGGTTCTGAAACAAGAATAAAAATAATAAATAAAATTTAAAAAATAAAAAACAAACAAACAAACAAACAAAACAAAACAAAACAAAAAAAGAGCCCAGCAGGATGATTTAAAATGTGAGTTTGGCCAGAAAGTAAGCCTCAATAAAGCTGTGGAATGCAAAGATAGAACTGAGAGGATCTACACTGCCCAAAGGAACAACAGAATGGAAAGGAGGGCCTGATGGCATCACAGGAGGTGACATGTCTCCAACCTTTGTAGCTTCAGAATTGCAAAAGCTAGGAACTTTGCCTTGGGGGAAAAGCCCCAAAGTCCCATGTTTCAGAATGGCAGCAGCAACCACACCAGCTTCCAGAATGGCACCAGCAAGCAGAATTTATTAATGAGAATCAGGCTGGGCACTTGACCCTTACAGCTAAGAGAGAAGAAAGCCTGGTTATTGCTTTAGCGGGCAGCAGACCTTGACATCATCTACATGGTGCTGGTTTTAGGGCTTGCAGAATGCAGGAGTTCTGAGGTTAAGGTTTCAACTAGATTTCAGAAGTCCTAGGAGGCCAGGCAGTGTGTCCCTGGCAGGGCAGTGTGTAAAGCTGTGAGAAACTATTCAGTGAAAACCCCAGAAGTTTGGAAAAGCCAGACCCCAGAAGTCTGGATCATCTAACAGAAACCACAAAGAGGGAGCAAAGCTAGGCTAAGAGAGAAGCCATGAGAGCTAAGAGTGCCATACAGGTGCAGGCACATGGAATTTAGAATTTGCCATAGATTGCTTTACATGTTCTACATGAAACTGTAGGACTTAATGTTTGCCCTCCTGTATTTTGGACTTCCTTTGGTCCCAATGCTTATTATCCTACTGTGTGTACTTTTGGAATGGTAATGTTTGTCTTGTCCGCTTGAATGTTTGGAAGCATTTAACTTTTTGTTTCTACAGGAGCTCAGAGCTAAGAGTTTGCTTTTGATCATGGAGGAGACTTGGGAGTTGGATTTTTAAGAAATGCTGAAAGTGTAGGACTTTGGCAAATCTTAGAGATACACTAAAATGTTTTTTGCATAAAGGGATGTGCAAGGGCCAGCCAGATAGTTCAGTGGATTAAAGCAGCTGTTTGGCAGAGCACAGGGACTAGGGTTTGATCCCTAGCATGTTGTACCAGCCTTGCCCTCAGGGCACACTGAGACATTGAGACTGGGCATGGTGGTGCACCCCTGTAATCCCAGCACTTGGGAGGCTGAAAAGTGTAGGATTGCTAGGAGTGCAATCTGTGTAATGATACCCTGTACTAAAAAAAAAAGATAGAAAGGATGTGCATGAGTTTTGGGGGTCCAGGAGAGGTATATTGTGGTGTTCAGTTGACCCCCCTCAAAGCCTGACTAGTCATGGGGTGGCTTATGGAGTTTGTGGGTGTGGATGCTGCACCTGCCTGAGGGTAGTTTGTATTACAATGTAAGGACAGAGGCTAACTAGCTACCTGAGCTGCTGCCACACCCTTTTGCTTTTGCTCTTTCCCTCTCCTATGAAGGGCTGCCCTGTGCCACTATGCGTTGGAGCCAGCCGAGTATGGATTGAAAGCTCCAGGAACTGTGAGCTAAATAGACCTTTCCTTTCATTTTGGGGGTGGAGTTTTGTCCCAACAATAAGAGTAACTGAGACAAATATGACTAGATTTCTTTCCTCCCTCTTTTATTCCTACCTCAAAGGTCCCATGATAGTTTTTTTTTTTTTTTTTAAAGATTTTTTTTTTTTGTTGTTTCAGAACTTTTATTTTTATGGCCGGCTCAGCCTGCCCTGAGGGCAGGGCTGGCGCAGCATGTGGTGCCGGGGATCGAACCACGGTCCCTGCAGCCGCCTGAGCTTTCCTAAGCAGGCGTTTTAGACCACTGAGCCATCCTGCCAGGCCCCTCCCATGATAGTGTTCTAAAGCATCATGACCATGTGCAGTATTTTAATCGAAGTTTGGCTGGGTATTAGGGGAAGGGGCATTTACCTAGGCCTAAGAGTTACCAACAGTGGCTGGAACTCTTAACCATGTTCAAAACTATAGGCCCTCAAAACTATAGGCATGGTCCTCAGTGCTGAAAAGGGTCAGGACAATTTGCTGGCAATTCTTCAGGAAGGCTGGTCTTTAAGAAAGATCTATCACAGAAGATCTATCAGAACTTGGGTCTTTTCCGAGTATGAGAGTGCAGCATTTCTACTTGAAGAGATCAGTGGAACTAAAAGGCTTCAGATTGGGTGCCTGAGCCACCAGGATATCCCTGGAGAGGTATCTGGAGCTGTGCCTAGTGAACTCTGTGATGGACAGGGCTTGGCTCAAGTGGTGTTGGGGTTAGGTTGCATTTGGGGTGCCACACTTGGACATTGAGCAGTAGTCATGCAGACCAGCTAGTGGCTACCTGGGAGCTGCCCCCGGATGCAGGGATAGTAACTCCGGCAGGCTTTGGTGGTCATCCATGTGAGGGAGGGAAATCATCATCAGGGTAATCAGGCAGCATGGGCTAAAACTTCACTCTTTGTGGTCCTCTTTCTATGCAATTTGTCCACCAGGAGAGTTCCTTTCACTTGAGCACAGGCATCGACCAGGGTGGAAGGCTGAGACATAGATTCAACCAGGAATTGATATAGGGGAACTAACTGATCAGGATGGGCTACAGGGCAAGTTCAGTTGCCTGACTCCAGACTTGATGAGCAACTTATATGTCTAGGGATTCTTCAGTACTAAAGCAGAAGGAAGGTGCATGCAATCAACTGCAAAGGATGTGGAGTCCTTGGGGATTCATTTGACTCCATGGTCATCCAAAAAAATCTTTCTTGAAAATTTTCAGCATACCTTAAAGGGGGGGGGGCAGTGATTTTACTCAGCTTACAACCATTGTCTCCCTATAGGGTGTATACTGAGCACTTCAACAGTGTTGTAACAGACAAGGATGTTTGTCTCTCATGAATGAGATCTCTCAGTTGCCCACCTGGCTGCTTGGCTCTTGCCAATGTTGGGACCATCCAGACTAAGTATTGGTTCGTTCTGTTTTGTACTCTTGACACTCTGAGATCTACCTGCTATGAATAGCTTGAGAAACCACAGGTTAGGGCTCAACCATGTTCCATAACTCTTGAGCTCCCTTGGGGAACTTTTACCATGGAGCAGACAGAATGACCTACTGCTTGTTTTCCATTCACTTGTAGTTTCCACAAAGGTCAGTATCTTCCAACCTCTAACCCAACGGGACAAATCTCATGGTAACCCAAACTGTTGACACAGGTAAGGAGTGATTAGGTGCTTCTTCATCCTGTACAGGGGACAGAAATTGAAGGACATCCCAAGGCAGTCCTAACTTGTCTGAGGACTTTAACTGCTTGCGTTCCTGTTCCTTTCAGTCTTACAAGGGCTCCACATCTGAATGAGGCTCTCAACTTCAGACCCCTGAGAAGAATCTGGAAAATTACAGGGCATTCTGTCCTGTGTGGAGATTGAAAGGTTCCCCATTTAGAGAAGGCCTCCATCAGGGATCAAAATGGCCAACACAGTCTCTTTCCAGCCAATGCACCAAGAAATGTTGCAGAAACTGGAACCATACAAAGAAGAAGACATAACACTGAGGTACTCTGAGGGCAAAAACTTTATTATACAAGCAGGTTGGTAGGACTCAGTTCCAAATAACCAGACCTAACTGAGATTAAAACAGAAACTCCTATACATTTTGCAAGTAGGAAGGATAAACGCTGATAGTGGGTTATTCTGAAATTGGTTAAATGTTTTGTCAAACTTTGTTAGGCAGATCTTAGGCAAGTTTAGTTAGAGGAGATTATTAACTAACCCAGGAAAGTCTAGGGGAAGTCAGGGCCTGCACAAGCCAATAAGAGTAAGGGTGTCAAGTCTGGCCTAGTCTGTCAGGGCAGACACTCCTTGAAACAGACTATGAAAGCAGGACGTTTGTAGGATACAGCACAGTTTGAAGCAGTCAGACAAAGCTGAGTCACACTATTTCTGAGTTGTAGCTGGCACAGTCAGTCAAGGCTGAGTCTGATGGTCTAACTATGAAGGTGTTAGTTTTGAAACTTTTTCTTAAATAACACATAAACCAGGGTGATGTACACTGTGTCCAGGGGAGTCACATGGAAGATGGATCACTCCATCACAAACATCACAGTACACAAAGTTATGTCCCTGAAAAAGAAACACTTAGCTTGGCATGGACTAAATGGGTCATGTCCACAGCTAGACTAGTCATAGAGAAGTGACATGCTCCATGGCCTCAGGAACTCAGCAGTCCTTTCAGAAACTGGAAAGTAAATAGGTTTGCTTTCCCTGAGATGGCAGAGCAGGTGATACACTCTAGAGGCTGCAGAGTAGGCTGAGCTAAGATGGCTTCTGTCCCTAACTGTACCAATGACAAACTGAATAGAGCTTAGCTCCCAAAAGCATCCACTGTGTCTAGCTCTAATAGGGAATCTTCCTTACATGGATCAGTGAGGCTCAGCAGCTGGCTGACGCTCCTTCATAAAGACTACTGTCACAGACTATCTCTGCTGTGTGCAGCTGCGCTGAGAATGAAGGATGCACATTCTCTACATTGCTTTCTCTGGTGTGTATTTTCAGATGTCGCATAAGGCTGGTCCTTTGGTTGAAAGCTTTGCCACATTCACTGCACTGATAAGGCTTCTCTGGTTTGTGAATGACCTGGTGCTGCCTCAGATTAAACCTTTGTCGGAAGGCTTTCCCACATTCAGTGCACTGAAAAGGCCGCTCACCAGTGTGAAGTCTCCGATGACTGTTAAGGCTCGAACTCTGGTTAAACAACTTGCCACATTCAGTGCATTCATAAGGCTGTTCACCAGTATGAACTCTCTGATGTTTTATGAGGTCAGAGCTTCGACTGAAGGCTTTCCCACATGCACTACACCCAAAGGGTCGTTCCCCGGTATGAACTATATAGTGTTGAATGAGACTAGCAACATGGCTAAAGAATTTCCCACATTCACTACACTCATAAGGTCTTTCTCCAGTGTGAACCCTTTTATGCTGGACAAGGTGGGAGCTTCGGCTAAAGAACTTTCCACAGTAACTGCATACATGAGGGCTTTCACCAGTGTGAACTCTGTGGTGTCTCAAAAGACTAGAGTGTTGGCTAAACAATCTCCCACACTCAGGGCACTCATATGGTTTTCCTCTATTGTGAACTCTCTGATGTTGAATGAAGATGGAGGGATCGGTAAAGAATATCCCACATTTCCTACATTCATAGGGCCTCTCTCTCCTCTGGACTCTCTGCTGGTGAACATGTGTGAATGTGTCACTGAAAGCATAACTAGGTTGACTGCTCTTATTAAGCCACGGGGCTGTGGGAAAATACAATGTTTCCCCAGAATTCTCCTGTGCCTCCTCCCCATTGGGAGTGATCCAACACTGCACGAAGTCTGCTGTGGCCGCAAAATCCTCCTTCCACTCCCCACATATGAAAGACTCCTGGGACATGGCCTCTATGCAGGTCATTCCAGGAGATTCCCTACCTTCCTCCCTTCTACCAGGCTCATCCTCATGCTTCTGTACCTGTTGCTGGGCAAAGCTGGCATTGAACTTGACCATTGTCCCATTGGCCTCACACATAAGGGGTTTCAGCCTGACATGTGTATCATCCTCTTCATCCAGGTACAGAATCTCTTTCACAAGCAGGCCACATGTGTCAGAGGAATAGGCCTTCTGCATAGACAGGGCTGTCATGTGATTTCCATCCTCTAATATTCCTTGTACAGAAAGTCTTTGCTGAGAAGGTAACACTTTAACCTCTGTTCTAGAGGAAAAACCTGCAAACAGAGAAATGCTGGTCAAATCAAATAAACTTTGATTGAAGAAAACAGACCCATCACAAATCTCTGATGAATATCAGAGTGAGTCCTGAGGAACCTGGGCAAGAAGAGAAACCTCAGCTGGTTGGCTCTCTGCATCACTGTGAATACCCAAAGCCACAAAACAGGGGAGGTCTCTACCACTGGAAGGAACAATATTGGGAAGAGATGCAGGGTACCCAAACCACTTCTCTACACAGGCCTTGGAGCATGGCATTGGCTTCTGAGAAACTCTAAGGACCACAAGGCAGGAAGGAATGGCCAGACCCTGAGAATCTGACTACAGCTAACTGACTAATGTTCAGGGACATCGAGACACTATGTTCTTCTTAGGACATATGCAATGGAGTTGAACAGTGAAGAGTGCTGCAGAGCACTGAGACACGGTGCCTCCCTGAAGAGGACTGAGACATGGAGGTGAGAAGGGTGGGGCCAACAGGCAAAGTCAAATCAGAGATCTAAATGGGCAAGATCTCAAGAGAGGGACAGGAATGGTAGAATTAAGAACAGAAGTTGTTGCAGTCTGGGCATATTAATATCACATATTCTCCCCTAGCTGTTACTTACCAGAGCCAGGCTTACCTAAAGCTCTTTTTTTTTTATTTTTTTATTTTTTTGTAGTACTGGGGCTTGAATTCATGGCCTTGTACTTGCCAAACAGACACTTAAGCCATTTAGCTATCTCCCTGGCCCTCAAAAAGCCTCTCTTGCTGTGGCTGAAGTCATAATCACTTTCTCATGCACTCACGGTTCTCTCCTTATCCCACATTCACTGGTGACATGGCCCCTGAAAGATGTGAGCCCTAAAAGAAAGATGTCACAGGAAGTAATCCTGAGCAGAAAACAGGAAAAGAAACTAAATAGTAAAAATGATACATCCAAACAAATCTGGTAGACACAGTCCAGGGATTTGCAGATAGTGACCAAATGAGGGCTTGGTAGCTCTTCAGTCTTGTATAGCATGTTAGCAAAAACAGCAGAAGAACTTGAAGTACAAGAGGGTTACAGGTTTGGATGGTCACTCAGGTGAGAGGGGTCAGGTAGGCTGGGCTCTACAGGACTTACTTACCATAAGGATCTGTTGTCTGCACCTTTACTTGCCTGGGTTTGATGGAAAGCGTGGGGCTGATCAGGAAGGGGAAGAACTGTACGTGGCACTGTTTTGAAACACATTGAAGCTCACAACACACACAACAGAAACACAAGGGAGAAGTACTGCTCATGCTGTTGGCATTGGAAAAAGAGTTGTCCTTGTGCAAAGTGGACAGGTAAAAAAGAGCTCAGGATACCCAGCCAAGTTGAGATGTCCTTACCAAGAGAGGCTACAAGTGCAAAGTTCTCCACCATCACATTGCAGTACAGGAGTCTCTGTGCCTCATCCAGGAGCCCCCACTCCTCCTGGGAGAAGTAAATCGTCACGTCGTCAAAGGTTACACAGCCCTGCTTTGATGAAGAACATCATATGCCATGATCAGCTTCTCTCCTCAGTCCTCCCTCTCCATTCCCTACACATCTTCTCTCTCATCCTTCTTCCCAGCTCCAATGTGACAATGGGACCTAGTTCCACTGGTACTGGCTTTTTTTCCCTATCTTATCTGTTCACACTGTCATCCTATAGTGACACAGGTAGGAGGGCAGAGGAGCAGCATCTAAGGTCCAGGCCTGACTTGTATGTCCTAAGCCCTCCCCACTGGCCCTTTCCCTAAATCTGCAATGTCATGGTTCTCAGACAATCCAATATGAATTGGTCTTCACCCTCAAGTTTCTTCTCCAGGCCTACTTATATCTGTACCTCACTCTTTATCTCACATGTTCTTTTTTTTTTTTTAATTCTTGTTTCAGAACCTTTGTTTATTCACTCATTCTTATGGCCAGATCAGCCTGCCCCAAGGGCAGGGCTGGTGCAGCATGTGGTGCCAGGGATCAAACCACGGTCCCTGAAGCCTCCCAAGCTTCCCCAAGCCAGGCGCTTTAGACCACTGAGCCATCCTGCCAGGCCCCTATCTCATATGTTCACAGCTACCCACTCTCCATCCTTGCCTACCTCTCAGCCATTTTTGTGGACTCCTATGTGTCATCTTGTATACTCTACTTAGCTGGAGAAAGTCTGGCCAATACAACAGTGACACTGTTCCTTCCTGGGCCTTTGATGCTGCCCATCTCCAGGTTTAATCCCCATCTCTGCTTTGCAGGGCTCCCCACCCAGCCTTCTTCCTGGCTGTATTCACAACAGGCACATGGATCTCAGATACCTGCACTCTTGTGTGTTCATGCTCTCACTTCCGCACTCACACTTACTTGAAGGCCAATCCCTCTGCTCCTACCCAGTGTCGTAGTTTTTTTTCTTTCTTTCTTTTTTGACCATTTGATTTTTGAATGCTCCCCTAAGCCCACATGTCAAAGGCCTCCTCTGCAGGCTGTGGTTGTTGCAGAGCAGGTGGTAGAACCTTTAGGAGATGGGGCCTAATTGAAGGAAGTTAGGTCCTGATGAACTTGCTCCTGAAAGAAATATTAGGATCTCAGCCCCTTCTTTTTTTTGGTCTTACCCTATACCCTTCTGTGTCCCAGCGAATCTCAGCTATCTCATTTGTCCCTACCTAACTGCAGAGCTTAACTGAAAAACCCTCAAGCCTTATTAAGAGATATCACAAAAGACAGGAAGTTCTAAGTCAGCGAACACGGGAGCCTTTCTCTTTTCTCCATTACAATGCTCTCTGCCCTTGCCCTGACTGTCTCTAGGTCTTTGAAAATCCCTCAGTCATGGTGGCCTGGGCTACAGTAGGAATGAATAAACAGCCTTAGCTTTTCTTCATTTCCAGGGAACATCCAAATTGTGGCATATTAAGTGGGCAAGAGTGTATGTCAAATTCAAGGCCTTGAAGCTTTAGGCCATGATGCCATGTTCTAAGAGGGGAAAATGTGGCCTTGAAGGACTCAGAGCAGGAGATCTTGCTTGGGCTCCATGTTTGGCTTGTTTAGCATCCTGAAAACAAGTGGCTAAGGGTGTCACAGACTGAGGTGCATCTGTAGCGGCCTCAAACTAAGAGGCAAGACCCTGCCCAAGACTGGTTATGTGAGTATTCTTGGCTCTCTGCAGTTGGTCCTAAATTGGACATAAGAACAAAAATGACAGAAACCTTCAGTTATTAATCAAACCCACCCAAAAAAGAGAACCGCTGTGAAAGAAGATTGGGTTTAACTTCCTGGCTTGTCACCAGAGACAGCAACCTGCCAGTCTGACTCACAGAAAGCCTGGCTTTCTGTGGTGGTCTGGTTATAAAACAGGGTATCTTGGGCCAAAGCTCTAATTTTATTTTATTTATTTACTTTTTTTTTCTTGTTTCAGAACTTTTTGTTTATTTTTACGGCCAGCTCAGCCTGCCCTCAGGGCAGGGCTGGCGCAGCAGGTGGTGCCTGAGATAGAACCACGGTCCCTGCAGCCACCCAAGCTTTCCTAAGCAGGCGCTTTAGACCACTGAGCCATCCTGCCGGGCCCCTAAAGCTCTAATTTTAGATATTGTCTGAGTCGTAGACTTTCTCTTGGGACATCAATTAACTCCTCCCTTGGACAAGTTATCTGTATTAAACCACTCTTCAAATCCACTCATGGTCTGTGGAGAATCAGAGACTCCAACATCCTAAACCTAATTTGTGCTATTCCAGTGAAAATTTCTGCTGCAGAACTCTTCCTCTCCACAACCTCTCCCTATCCCTCTCTCTCCTTCTCTCTCTCTCCTCATGACTCCTTGATAGTTGTACCACAGAACATGCCTGCATTTCTCCACCCTCCACATCAGATAACCTGGCCGGCCTGGGGTATCTGTCAGACACAGAACTCACACCTTCTACCTGGTATGGCCACCAGGATTACTGACCTCGATGGCGGCAGGGTGTGCTCCTTGGCCCCCCTGCCCTCTCCCTCACCCTGAAGCTACCTGGCTGTCACTCAGCCTACACTGAGACGCTAGTTAAGACCTGAGTGCTATCACCTCCCTCCCGTGCTTTAAGCCGCCCACAGCACCCCGCGTCCTCACAATAGCAGCCCAGCTCCTCAGCTCGCCATTCTTAGGGACGCTATCTGGTCCCAGCAGATGCAAGTGTCACTGAGTTTCCTGGACACTTCCAACTGGTTCTCAGCCTCAGGCATCTGTCCACACGTTCTCAGAAATCCTGTCTCCCCTCACCCCTCAGAGTTCAAGTGGGGAAGCCCCTCTGCAAATTGGCCAGCCCACAAGCAGGACCCACGCCCAGCGTGCCCCGCAGCAGCACTGAAGCCCACTCACCTGCACCAGATCGCTCTGCGCTGACGCCGCCATCAGGGCCAACAGACCCAGGAGCGCTTTCAGAGGCTGGCGACTCACTGAGGTAGCTTCCGCGCGGGCTCAGCCCACCACCCCTCTCAGTGGAGTCCCCGGCCGTGGGTCGTCTCCTGGCCTCAGCCCTCCAGCCAAACAAGCATCCCTGCGGTCACCTTTGTTTCAGGGGTCGCGCGTGTTGTGAAGGCCGGGCGCCTGCGCCAAGCTCACCACCCCTCCGGGCCCCTGCCAGCCCCAATTTAGTGACGGGCCGACTGCGTGCAACGCAGTGCGGGGATCCCTAGCTCGCGCGGAGCAGGAAACTGAGACCGCGCGGTCGGTGACCACGCACTCCGCAGGCGCGTAGCGGCTGCCCCACCTCCACCCCGCGTCTGCTTCCGGATCCAGGCCAGCCCGAGAGCTTGTTCGGGCTCGCGAGGCTCCGCCTCCGCCCTGCAGCCCTTCCTTGGCTCGCCTCTTAAAGGGGTCGCTCCCAGTCTTGGTAGCGTTAGCTGCCCTTGGCTGGCAGAGCTGGCTGGCAGAGCTGGCTGCCAACGCCCTGCTGAGTCGGCGATCTCCGTAAGCCGCCTTACCTCTCTCTCACGGCCCTACTTTCACGCTGAAACCCTCAGTTATAGCTAATTTGCGGTATCGTGGTTTGCTAACCCTACGTGTTCTTTCTCATTCAGTGCTCCTTCCACCAGTAAGATAGACTTTACTGGGAATTTGTTAAAAACGCAAGTTGGAGGCAGCAGCCCAAACTCAGGGACTCAGGTTTTAGCTGGTAGTTGGAACTCAGCCTGCTGGGCTCTCACAAGCCCCGGGGGACGCCAGGAGTGCTACAGCAGGAGAACAGGGATTCATTTAGTCAACACAGTGGGACCCACGCTCTGCGCATCTAATCGGGTAACAGTCGACCTAGCAGGCATGAAGTCCCTGCTCACTGCGAGAAAGTTGCTGTCATTCTCCTCCCACAGCTCTCGCTAGCTCTGCTGCGGCAGGACGGCGGAGCCGCTTCTCTGCAGGCTCATCTGGGCCCTTTGTCAGAGTGTACATTGTGGGCTGGGGCTGGGGCTGGGGCTGCGGCTGCGCGGGTGTGGTGCGCCAAGTAGGCTCTGAAGTGAAAGCACAGAGTTGCAGCGTTTGGCACCTTTTAATCTTTTCTTTCTTTGTTTTCTTTTCCCTTATTAAAAAAATATAAGGGGGGAGCACAAGATAGCTCAGGTGTCTAAAGCGTGCCTGCTTAGGCAAGCTTAGGCAAGCTTAGGCAAGCTTAGGCAGGCTTAGGCAGGCACAGGGGACTGCGGTTCGATCCCAGGCACCACAAGCGTCGCCAGCACCACATGCCACTCCAGCCCTGTCCTCAGGGGGGCTGGGCCAGTCCCCCCACCCCTCCCATGTATATATATCTCCTACTATTGTTTTTAAATTTATTTTTATTTTTTAAAATTTTGCTTATTTTATTTTTTCTTGTTTCAGAACTTTTGTTTGTTTTTATGGCTGGCTCAGCCTGCCCAGAGGGCAGGGCTGGCGCAGCATGTGGTGCCGGGGATCGAACCGCGGTCCCTGAAGCCGCCCAAGCTTTCCTAAGCAGGAGCTTTAGACCACTGAGCCATCCTGCCAGGCCCCTTAAATTTATTTTTAAATAAAAGCAGATAATTTATTTGAAGGTGGGGAAGGGGAAGAGAGATAAGTAGGGAGTATTTGAAAGGGATACACTCCTGGCTTTTTTTCACTGTAGGTGCACTAAACGCTAAAGTTATACCTATGCATCTTGCAGGACATTATGCTGTGAGACACGCCATCTATGGGATGACTAAGCTGATGGATGTCACCTCTCAGATACAGGACCTCCTTTGTCAGTGCCATCCTCCTACATTTTGCTGGATGCTTATGAAGCTAACTGGAAAGAGGACGCCTGCCATTTCAATAGGCCCAAGAGACCTTGTCCTGGAGGTCTGAGAAAGGGGCCAATGGTGCCTGGGAACCTCTGACCAAACAAAGATCCCGTCAATTAGCTATTACTGCCGACTTCAGCGTCAATCTAGATCCCGAAGCGAGAGAAGCTCCGCGCGGGTAGCAGGGCACTGGAAGCTGGCGCAGCTGTTGGTCCACAGAGGCCACTGCGTGGGACCAGCCCCTTTAAGGGACGAGGGGAGTAGGGTGGGGGCTGCGGAGTGGAGGAGGAGCCCCTTGAGCCCTGTGGTTCTGGACTCAGAAGCTAGGTCACGCGCCGCAGCTGAGAAGCTGTGTGCGCGCGGGGGGTGTGGCCACAGAGCGCGGGGGCGGAGCTTCCTGCCGCCGCAAGCATGTGGGGTTATGGTGACCATGCTCGGGTCCGGGTAGCCGGGAGTGGACCCCGATCGGCTGGCGGGGAACCTAGGGGTTGGGGAGGCGCGCCTCATCTCTCGTGCTGCGCCTTTATAGTACCCGCGAGCCCTTGGAACTGCGGTGTCCGCAGGTGTCCAGGGGTGCATGTTTGACTGGCAGACTGAGGCCAGGAGCTCGACCTAAGGTCAGGGGCGCGGCAGACAAGGTGGTGGGCTGAGCCCGCTCGAGAGCCACTTCGGTCGCGAGCCCCTGAGGGCCCTGCGGGGTCCATTGGCCCTGATGGCGGCGTCAGAGCAGAGCGACCTGGTGCAGGTGAGTGCGGCTTCAGAGCTCTGTCCTGGACCTCAGCCCCAACCTGAGAGCAGGTTGTATCCTCTGATCTATAGAGACCATAACTTTGGAATTTATCCGTGGATAATGATTAAGAGAAGGCGGAGGTGTAACATGTTCTTTGCTTCACCTCCGTCCGCCCTTCTCAAATAATTGCCTGTGGCCTACAGAAATCCAAATTCCTGCTGCCCATCCCCCAATTCATTTGTGATTCAAATTTTAGGGCTGTGGGGGACTCCGTGTTATTTTAGCTATTTTCTTCAGAGAAGGAGCACTTGAGAGACTCTCACTCTTGCTGACTTTCAGGACTAGGGGGCCAGTAGAAGGTGCTATGCGGATGGAGAAATCAACTGGCTGGAACCAGCAGGTTGTTGGAGCATCTGGAGAGGGCTAGGGTGTAAAGGAGGGATGAAGTTAAGGAAACACTTTAAAATACAAGGGACAGGGGCCAGGAAGATAGCTCCATGACACAAGTGCCTGACTGGAAAGTGCAAGGTCCTGAGTGGGAACCCCAGTCCCGCCAAAAAAAAAAAAAAAAAAAAAGATGAAATACAAGGGATAAATATAAAAAGCAAAATTAAAATAAGGATCCATTTACATCATGAGAATTGGGAAAGCCATGTCCACATCATTGTTCGTGTGTGTAGGGTCAGATATGTCTTGCATTTGTTTTCTTAAGTCCAGGGCAGCCCAGAAGTACACAAACTCGTAACAATCCACAAACCCAGCAGGCATTACCTTCAACAGCCTGAGCATACTACTGAGCCTGAAGAAGAAAGCAGTTACAACCTTTTTTTAAAAAGAATTTTCTATTTTATTTATTTTTTCTTATATTCTGGTTTCTCTTCAGATCGCATAAATCTTTTGCCTTTTATTTTTTCTTGTTTCAGAACCTTTGTTTATTAACTCATTTTTATGGCGGCTCAGTCCGCCCCGAGGGCAGGGCTGGCGCAGCATGTAGTGCTGGGGATTGAACCGAGGTCCCTGAAGCCGCCCAAGCTTTCCCAAGCAGGCACTTTAGACCACTGAGCCATCCCGCCGGGCCTCTACAACCTTTTTTTTTTTTTTTTTTAAAGAATTTTTTATTTTATTTATTGTTTTCTTGTTTCAGAACCTTTGTTTGTTTGTTCACTTATTTTTATGGCCGGCTCAGCCCGTCCCGAGGGCAGGGCTGGCGCAGCATGTGGGGCCGGGATCCAACCGCGGTCCCTGAAGCCGCCCAACCTTTCCCAAGCAGGCACTTTAGACCACTGAGCCATCCCGCTGGGCCCCTCTACAGCCTTCTTTAGTTGGCAGATTATGGACAGAAAAACGCCAAAAACAAATGTTGAAATATCGTTGGCCTGGTCATGTCTGATACGTCATAGTAACATGACCAGAGTAAAAATCCAGGAGAATAGCAGCTGAGATTATTATAACCAGCTCTCTTTTTATGAGGCCTATTGTAAACAGCAGCAGGTTAGCCCATTCCACCAAGAAGTACACAGAAATAGAATAGTAATTACAATAAGATTATGGTTAGGAGGTTAATACTCTTACTCCTCAGCTGCTCATTTAAGCTGATACTTGGTGGTACTCAAGTACAGGTACCCAGAGGCCTATAGGGATTCATCCATGCAGGTGCTTTCTTAAATGTCTTGGCCTGAGAATGAGGAGGCCAGCTCAAATCCTTAGGAACCTTGGTGGCCATAGAAGAGAGAAACACCCTTTCAGAGAGGAGTTAGGTCTTGGTCCTGTGGGTTCTCTAAGTTTTGACTGAAGTACCAAATTGATGAAGGGGGTATTGAGGCTCTGGGGATATCTGTGATATTTAAAATCCATTGTTTTTAGTTGCCTGTTGAAAATATGTAGGGTAGACACAAGTGAGCCCACAAATTGAGCTTCTAAATCTAGTAGGGTTCCTACATACAGGAAAACCTGACCATGTAGTCCTTCAAATGGACCAAGACCAGTGCATCAGTAAGTCCTGTAAGAATTCTCAGTAGAGCTATAGGTAATAGCTTTTCTATGTAATTTTAATGTTTATTTATTTATTTATTTTTATGGCCGGCTCAGCCTGCCCTAAGGGCAGGGCTGGCGCAGCATGTGGTGCCGGGGATCGAACCACGGTCCCTGCAGCCGCCTAAGCTTTCCTAAGCAGGCCCCTTAGACCACTGAGCCATCCTGCTGGGCCCCTGTAATCTTAATGTTTGATTGGCTTGTTTCACCTATTCTGAAGACTCAGGTCTCCAAGAGTAATGAAGATAATATCCAAGTACCACGACCTTAGCCACCAGTAAATGAAAGATGGACAGTTACCTCTTTAACGGGACTTGGAAGTTCTGAATCATGGGACAGTTTCTTGGAGAACTGCTCTGAGTTTCTTTGAACACTTCTGTGGCCTTTTTAGCCCTAGGGGGAAAGGCTTCTGCTAATCTTATAAACGTATAAGTGAGAACAAGTAAATATCTAAACCCTTGGCACAGAAGTAGTTGGGTAAAATGGATATGCCAATCCTCTCTTGAGCATTGTTGTTGTCTGAGTTGGGGCCAGGAGTTGGGGCCACCAAGAAAGGGAACTTAGACCCATGAGGATTGTTAAGGTTTCATAAGGCTAATCTTGTGACATTTGGAGCCTTTTGCCACTAAATGTCTATTTTCATGCCTGGTATAGTCAGCTTTGACTTAAAGGGTAAGAACAGTGTCATTTTTTGCATTGCACTCACTAGGAGAAATGAAGAAGGTTTGATGCTCAAACCACCCAAGTGTCATCCTCTGGGATGTAAGCAGGAGAAAACAGATTTAGTCCTAATGTGACGATTAGAGGTAAGATAGCCTAAGAATTGCTGACTCAGGGAGAAGACCAACACTTTGTTGATGAGCGTCTGAGAAGCAGAGCACTGAAACATTAGGAGACTGGGCTAGCAAAGAAGGAGTTGGATTGTACACTAAGGCCTTAGATGGTAGCCCTCTATATTCCTGTCACTGCTGTGGGCTCATAATGTGGTCCTGTGAGGCATTTTTTAAAAAGCTAGTATTAATCTAACCAGGGTATGGTGTCTTGAAGCTGGGAAGAAAGGTAACGGGATGAGTAGGGAATGGAGGAGACCCGAGGAGAGATGCTGATCATGGAACGTAATGTCCCCTCATAGCAGGGCTGTGTGACCTTTGAGGACGTGACTATTTACTTCTCCCAGGAGGAGTGGGGACTGCTGAATGAGGCACAGAGACTCCTGTACTGTGATGTGATGCTGCAGAACTTTGCACTCGTAGCCTCTCTGGGTAAGGACATCACACTTGGCTGGGTGTCCCGAGCTCCTCTCTCCCTGTCCCCTTTGCACAATAGAACTCTCTTTCCAGTGCCAACAGCATGAACACTACCTCTCCCCCATGTTCCTGCTGTGGGCGTTGTGGGCTCCAATGAGTTTCAAGACAGTGCCACATGCAGTGTCTGAAGGGTCCAAGCACAAGGAGGGGCTTGTGGTCAGCCCCACAGAGCCCACCCTGTCTGTCACTTCTCACCTGGGTGACTGTCCAGATCTCTGACCCTCCTGTGGTCCAAGTTCTGATCCTACTTTGCTAATATGTGCTGTATAAGACTGCATAGAACTACCACTCATTTGAACCATTCATTTGGTTACTACCAGGATATGCCTACCAGCAAGCTCATATGTACAATTTCTTTAAAAAAAAAAAAAAAAAAAAGAAAGAAAAGAAAAAGAATTTTATTTATTTATTTTTTTTCTTGTTTCAGAACTTTTATTTGTTTATTTATTTATTTTTATGGCCAGCTCAGCCTACCCTGAGGGTAGGGCTGGCGCAGCATGTGGTGCCGGGGATCAAACTGCCGTCCCTGAAGCTGCCTAAGCTTTCCTAAGCAGGTGCTTTAGACCACTGAGCCATCCTTCCGGGCCCATATGTACAATTTATTTATTTATTTATTTATTTATTTATTTATTTATTTTTTCTTGTTTCAGAATCTTTGTTTATTCACTCATTTTTATGGCCGGCTCAGCCCGCCCCGAGGGCAGGGCTGGTGCAGCATGTGGTGCCGGGGATCGAACCGCGGTCCCTGAAGCCGACCAAGCTTTCCTAAGCAGGCACTTTAGACCGCTGAGCCATCCCACCGGGCCCCATATGTACAATTTCTAATACCAAGTTTTCTTTCTTATTGTGTGTTCTGGCTTACTTGCCATGCCCATCTTTCCCTCAGGGCTCACATCTCTCAGGTGCCATGTCAGTGCCCAACTCGAGATGAGAGAACCCTGGGTGCCTGACAGAGTGAATATGACTTCAGCCATGACAAGAGGTGCTTTTGGCAAGCCTACCTCTGGTAAGACAGAGGTGGGGGGAGGTGTGACATCATCACTACGTCTGAATCATACTGGCAACTTTTCTCATACGTATCATTATTTGTGTGAATGCTAGTGTCTACTCTTCATCTCTATCTTTCCTTCTCTATTCTTCAGGCTCTGCCTGTTTGAATTTCTGTTCTGACTCTGGGCTTGGCTCATCTTTTTGGCTTCCATGTCTTAGTCCTCCCACAGCGACCTCTGCAGCATTCTTCACTGTTGGACTCCATGTGTCCTGAGAAGAGCATGTTTCCTTGATGTCCCTGAGCATTAGCCAGTTAGTTGTATCAAACTCTCCTGGGCCGGGCCATTCTTATCTGGCTCAGAACCCAGTGTGCTACTTCAAGGCCTTTGTAGAGAAGTCATGTGGGTACTCTGCCTCTCCTCAAGATTATACCCCATCCTGTGGTATAGATGTCTTCTATGTTGTGGCCTGGGTAGGCACAGTAGAGTAGAGAGCCAACCATCCCTTACCCTGCCCTGAGGTTTCTCATCTTGCTAAGATCCCAAAAGACTCATTCTGGGATCAGGCAAGCATATGTAATGGGGCTATTTCTTTCTATAAAAGTTTAAATGACTTGATTATAATTTCTCTGCTTATAGATTTTTGCTGTGGAACAGAGGGACAGGAGCTACCTTCTGAGCAAAATGTTTCTCTTAAAGAAATATCACAAGACAGGAATCCTAAAACGGCTCAGTTTATTCAGAAGACCTTCCCCTATGACACATTTGGCTCACACTTGAGTGACATTTTGTACCAGGCAACACATGGCAGGCAAAAGTCCCATGTGTGTGAGGCAAATAGGACAGGGTTCAAGTTTAATGCAAGCCTTTGCCAGCAGCTGATGCGGAAGAACGATAACAAGGCTTCCTCTCTGAAGGGAGGAGGCCAGGCCTCTCCTGGAAAGACTGGCACAGATCACACATCCCAGAAGCCTTTCCTGTGCAGGGAGGGTGGGGAGGACTTTGTGGCCACATTGGAATTTCTGCAGCCTGAGATCACTCCCGGTGTAGAGGACACACACAAGAATTCTGACAGTGCATTAAATTTTCCCACTGCTACGTATACTTTCAGTGACCCATCCACACTTCTTCAACGGAGAGTCTACTCTGGAGAGAGGCCCTATGAGTGCAGCAAGTGTGCAACAGTCTTTAGTGATGCCTCCAGCCTCAAGCGACACCAGAGAGTTCACAGTAGAGGAAAACCATATGAGTGCTGGGAATGTGGGAAATTCTTTAGCCGGCATTTCAGTCTAGTGGAACATCAGCGAATTCACACTGGTGAAAAGCCATATGAGTGCCGCGAATGTGGGAAATTCTTCAGCCAGCACTCCAGCCTTTTTCAACATAAGAGAATTCACACTGGTAGACGAGCTTATGAGTGCAAGGAATGTGGGAAATTCTTCATCTGCAACTCTAGTTTAATTAAGCATGGGAGGGTCCACACAGGAGAAAGACCTTATAAGTGCAAGGAATGTGGAAAATCATTTAGGCAGATCTCCAATCTCACCCAACACCAGAGAGTTCACACTGGAGAGCAGCCTTTTGAATGTGCTAAATGTGGAAAAGTCTTCAGCCGAAGCTCCAATCTCACAAACCATCAGAGAGTTCACACTGGGGAAAAGCCTTACAAGTGCAATGAATGTGGGAAGATGTTCAGCCAAATATCCCACCTCAGGATCCATCAGAGACTCCACACTGGTGAACGGCCTTATCAGTGCAGTGAATGTGGAAAACACTTTAACCAAAGTTCCAGCCTTAAAGCCCATCGGAGGTTTCACACTGATGAGCGGCCTTATGAGTGCAGTGAATGTGGGAAATCCTTCAAACAAAGCTCTAATCTGAGGCAGCACCAGATAGTTCATAAACCAGATAGGCCTTACAAGTGCAGCGAGTGTGGGAAAGCCTTCACCCAAAACTCCACCCTCAGTAACCATCGAAGGCTTCACACCGGTGAACGGCCTTATGAGTGTAGCGAATGTGGGAAAACCTTCAGACAAAGGTCGAATTTGAGTGAGCATCAGATAGTTCACAAACCAGACAGGCCTTATAAGTGCTGTGAATGTGGCAAAGCCTTCAGCCAAAAGCGTACCCTTATTCAACATCAAAAAATTCACACCAGAGAAAGGAAGGTAGAGAATGTACGTCTGGCTTGTTGAACATAGCTGCACACAGCACAGAGGGTGTCAGCCAGATTTTGAATCGCATTCATCCATGTTGCATTGAGGTGATTTCTTTTGAAAGACTATATATATATATATATATATATATATATATATATATATATATATATATTTTTTTTTTTTTAAGTTATATACGGTGGGCCAGGCGTGGTGGCGCACACCTGTAATCCCAGCACTTGGGAGGCTGGGGCAGGAGGATCAGTGCGAGTTCGAGACCAGCCTGGGCTACAAAAGTGAGCTCAAGGCCAGCCTCAACTGCATAACGAGACCCTGTCTCAAAAAGCCAAAAAAAAAAGTTATATATGGTGAGTACTTTCAGGACCAAAGTCATACTTGTCCACTTTATCACTCCTAGAATTTGGGACAGGAGCCTTCTCAGCATGGCCCGCTGGCTGGCCTTCAGAGTATGTATCAGCCGCTCCACTATGTCAGAGAAAACAGCCCTTTGTTCTTTCTACTCCATGAATGGAACCTGAGTTCTTGAGGCCATGCAAAGATGTCACTTCCCCTCTATATGACTTTTTTTTGAGCTGTAAGTGGGACCTGCTTGGGGCCATGATGACCTAAATGAACTTCAGCTGGCAGCTTATGGAGATGGTTTCATTTTGGGGGGACATTCAGTGGTTTAATACAATGGATTTATGTGACTGGACCAGAGTACCTAAGATACATTGGTCAATTCATGTTACACTAGGAGTCTTCTTGATTAAAGCATGTTTTATCTCCTTTCTGATTACTATGGGAATATTGTAAACAGAGAGCAGATCTAAGTAAGGTCTATTAATGGACAGCTCCAACTTGTATGTGCTTCAGAAGTGACAGGAGGGCAGAGAACAATTTTCTGCCCAGATTTGGCCTTACATTAAGTTCTAACCAAGGCTTTCTAGGAAAGACTCCATTGCTTTGTGAGCCTGTATTGTTGTCTTAAATGCTACAGTTGCATCAACTGGGTCCCTTACCCCTAGCACAATGATGGCAAGGTGACTAAGTGCTCAAACTGCAACTCCCAGTCCATTTATGTATTGTAAAACACATCAACACTCTGCTGCATTGGAACCTGACTGCTTAGCTATGGAGGTAATGTTGGGGTGACTTGACTTGAGTGCTGACAGAGAGGGCTCTGCATGCCTACTGTGGGACACAGACCTTAGGTTCACCATGATTGCCCTAGTTGCTGTTCATCTGTTACCTGGCAAAGTGTCATATGCCGTGAAGTTTAGTCAATTATGCAGGTGTTTCTACCGTTAAGACCTGGTAAGGCCAGGTGGGTCCATAGTTTGTACAGAAACACACAGTGTGGCTATAAAGCTGAGATCTGTGGCAATGGAACTATTATAAAAATGTATCAAGTGTTCCTTCAAATGTCACTATGTAGATCTGGGTGGTGGTATCTAGATGTCTCCCTAAAGACTCATGTTGTCAGGCCAGTGAGATGGTTCAGTGATCTAAAGTGCATGCTTAAGAAAGCTTAAGCAACCACAGGGACCGTAGTTCAATCCCTGGCACCACATGCTGTGCCAGCCCTACTGCCAGGGCAGGCTGAGACAGCCATAATACAAAAAAAAAAAAAAGTCATAGGTCAGAAGTTTTGAAGATGGCTGGTTTAGTGTATGTGTGTATGTGTATATGAAATAAGGATGTGATACTGAAGTTAAGAGTGTTCCACCTAGGGGTGATTGGAAAGCAGGCTTGCTGTTGCCATTGCTTTTCTATCTCCTGCCTCCTGCCTGCTTGCCATAGACTATTTCTCATCTGTGATGGTCCACAGTCATGCTACCATGCCTTGGAGCTATGGCCTGAAGCCTCTACAAGCTGTAACCTAAAATAAACCTTATCTCCTTGAATGATGGGTGTTGGGTATTTTGTCTTAGCACCAAGAAAAGTTATATAGATTTTTGTTACTAGAAGTGAGGTGATTGTTGTATACCACCTGGCAATGTAGTTCAGGAGCTTTTGGAAGTCACTTGCGGAAAGAATTTGGAAAGGTTTGGAGATGCTAGTTGAAGAATGCCTTAAGCTGTACTTACTGTGAGATTCTTGAGTGTTCAGAAGATCAGAATAGTGATAGAAATACAGCCAGTGAAGACCAAGTTCTAGAGGTTTCAGTTAGGAACAAAGATTGCACTGACTGTTGAACTCTAGACCATGTTCTTATCCTTTGGCAGAAAATCTGTTTGCATTTTGCTGATATCTAGAGACCTTGTCAGAGGCTGAGCTTAAAGGCAGCAGACTAAAAAAAAATTTTTTTGAGACAAGCTTACTAGGTGGCCTTAAACTCATTATATACCCAGTCTAGCTTTGAACTTAAAACTGTCTTCCTGCCTCAGCCAACCAAGTGCTGGGATTACTGCTCTGTATCACCATGCCTAGCACAAGACTTAAGTAATCTTGCAGCAGAAATTTCAAGGCAGTCTAATGTTGAAGCAATGGCAGGGCTATTATTGGGGGCTTTTATCCAGATCTATGCTGAGAATTAAGAGCAAAGAGGTCAGCAGAATGATTTAAAATATTTTGGATTTTTCCCAGAAAGGAAGCTCTAGTAAAGTTATGGGCTACAAAGAGAGAAAAGGAGAATTTGGTTGCTAAGAAGGAACAGGGAAATAGAAAAGATGCTCTGAATACATCACAGAAACCAGCAGTAGTACGGCCTTTGGAGCCTCAAAAGTGCAAAGGTGGAAGACTTCTTTGAAGAGAAAGCCCCAGACAACCGTGTTCCAAAATGGAGGAGGCATAGGGAAGTTTTTCCTCAGGATTAGGCAGGGACTTGATACCTATAGCCAAAAGAGAAGGAAGCCTGGATACTGGTCCAGCTGGTGGCAGGCTTTGACATCATTCATGTGGTGGTGGTTTTAGGTGGATGCAGGATGGAAGAGTTGTGGCTCAAAAAGGCTTCCACCCAGATTTCCAAAGAAGGTCTGGGAGGCCAGGAAGCATGCCTCTGAGAGGGAAGCCTATGAAACTGAATATGAAGTAGAAGATATAGGGGTGACCCCAGAAGGTTGGAGAATCCAATAACATGATTATCTGAGGAAAGCTGCAGGGAGTGAGCAAATCTGGCCCAAGGGAGAAGCCATGAGAGCTGCAACCACTGGTGATGTCACAGGGGCAGAGTCAACCTAGCCCTTTGGAGCTCACATCTTGCCAGACATTGCCCTGGATGCTTGACATGAAACTATGGGAACTTAATGTTTGTCCTGCTGGAGTTTGGACTTGCTTTGCTTCCATTTCTTACTATCTCCCTGTTATACCTTTTGGAATGGGTATATTTATCTTGTACCATCTTATGTTAGAATTCTTGGACTTTTTTTTGTTTGCATAGGGACAACTCACAGCTAAGAATTTGCCTTAAATCTCAGAGGAGACTTTGGCCTTGAACTCTTCAGCAATGTTGAAACTGTTAGGACTTCAATCACTCTTAAGAGATAGACTAAATTCCTTTTGCATAAAGAAATGTGTATGAAGGCTGGGCGTGGTGGCGCACGCCTGTAATCCCAGCACTCGGGAAGCTGAGGCAGGAGGAAGGAGGATCGGTGTGAGTTCGAGACCAGCCTCAGCTACAAAAGTGAGCTCAAGGCCAGCCTGAACTGCATACTGAGACCCTGTCTCAAAAAGACAAAAAAAAAAAAAAAAAAAAAAGAAATGTGTATGAGTCTTTGCAGGGTGGGGAGGGGTGAAATGTTATGGCTTATATGAAATGTTTCCCAGTGCTTCATGTGGTCATGGGTTAGGAGTTTCCAAGGTAGCTGGATTAGGGTGTGTGAATTTGGACTAAGGGTGTGATGCTGAGATTAACAGTGTGCCACCCAGGTGTGAGTAGCACCAATCGATAGGCTTACATCCTGGATGAAATGCAAAGGCAGGCAAGCTTGCTGCTTTGCTGTCCCCTGCTTGCTTGCCCAGGACTATTTCTCCTCCGTCATGGCCCTCTGCTGTGCCACCCTGCCTTGGAACCAGCCATCTGTCGACTGAAACTGCAAACTCTGAGCTGAAATAAACATTGTCACCTTAAATGTATATATTTTTGTCTTCATGATGAGAAAAGTAATTAAGACCAGGCTTGCCAAAATTATTGGACCTTCTAGCCACTTCTGTACAAGTAAAGTTACTGGCAGAGCAAATAATCTATAAAGATTTTAAGGATTGGGGCCCAGGGGGATGACTCAGTGGTCTAAAGTGCCTGCTTGGGAAAGCTTGGGTGGCTTCAGGGACTGTGGTTCGATCCCCGGCACCACATGCTGCGCCAGCCCTGCCCTCGGGGCGGCCTGAGCCGGCCATAAAAATGAGTGAATAAACAAATAAAGGTTCTGAAACAAGAAAAAAATAAATAAAATTTAAAAAAATTTTTTAGGGGGCCTGGTGGGATAGCTCAGTGGTCTAAAGCGCCTGCTTGGGGAAGCTTGGGCGGCTGCAAGGACTGCGGTTCGATCCCTGGCACCACATGCTGCGCCAGCCCTGCCCTCAGAGCGGGCTGAGCTGGCCATAAAAAATGAGTGAATAAACAAAGATTCTGAAACAAGAAAAAAATAATAAATAAAATAAAAGATTATTTTAAAAAATAAATAAATAAATAAATAAAATTTAAAAAAAAATTTTAGGGGGCCTGGCGGGATGGCTCAGTGGTTTAAAGCGCCTGTTTGGGGAAGCTTGGGCGGCTTCAGGGACCGCGGTTTGATCCCCGGCACCACATGCTGCGCCAGCCCTGCCCTCGAGGTGGGCTGAGCCGGCCATAAAAATGAGTGAATGGGGGGGCTGGGGAGATAGCTCTGAGGCACAAGTGCCTGCTGGGCAAGTGCAAGCTAGTGAGTTCGAACCCTGGTCCCACCAAAAAAAAAATGAGTGAATAAACAAACAAAGGTTCTGAAACAAGAATAAAAAATAATTTTAAAAAAATTAATTCTTAAAAAAAAAAAAGATTTAAAGGATTGTGCTTGCTGGGCATGGTGGCTCACGCCTGTAATACCAGCACTTGGGAGGCTGAGGCAGGAGGATTGGTGCGAGTTCGAGACCAGCCTGGGCTACAAAAGTGAGCTCAAGGCCAGCCTTAACTGCATAATGAGACCCTGTCTCAAAAAGACAAAAAAAAAAAAAAAAAAAAAAAAAAAAAAAAAAAAAAAAAAAAAAAAAAAAAAAAGGACTGTGCTAGACTCTGCACTATGCATCTCAAGGCCATTGCCAGCCTTTTTAATGACACAAAGATCCTGTTTCCTGGGACAGAGCATTGTGAAATAGCTGGCTATTCTTTGCTGCTGAGGCAATGAGGGCAGAGATGGTAAAATTGAGAGTTTCAAATGTTTTGGTTTTCTAGGGGCTGGGGAGATAGCTCTGTGGCATAAGTGCCTGCCTGGCAAGTGCAAGGTCGTGAGTTTGAACCCCAGTCCCACCCAAAAAAAAAAAAAAATGTTTTGGTTTTCTTTTTCTTTTGTCTTTTTGAGACAGGGTCTCACCATGCAGTTCAGGCTGGCCTTGAGCTCACTTTGGTAGCCCAGGCTGGTCTTGAACTCACAGGGATCCTCCTGCCTCAGCCTCCTGAGTGTTGGGATCACCGGCGTGCGCTACCATGCCCAGCTGATTTTCTTTCTTTTTCTTTTATGGCTTGATTTTCTAAAATGAGTGAGTGAATTTTTTTTTTAAAAATTCTATTTTATTTATCATTATTTTTTTCTTGTTTCAGAACCCTTGTTTGCTTATTCACTCATTTTCATGGCCGGCTCAGCCCGCCCTGAGGGCAGGGCTGGCGCAGCATGTGGTGCCGGGGATCCAACCGCGGTCCCTGAAGCCACCCAAGCTTCCCCAAGCAGGCGCTTTAAACCACTGAGCTATCCCTCCAGGCCAAGTAGCCATATTTTTATGGGTAAAAGTTTCTTTTAATATTTGACTAAGATATAATTGTTATAAAATAATTACACATTTTATGCGCAAAGTTAAAGTTTTGAAATGTGAATACACTTGAAACCAACACTATAATCATAATAATGAATATATCTACCATCTTTAAAAGTACCTTATGTCTCTTTATAATTCCTCTGTACCTTTAGGAAGCTATTAACTATATTCCAAGAGCACTAATTTAACTTTTTTCACTATGGATTCATTTGCATTTCTTAGAATTTTATACACTTGTGAAAGTGGGTATGGTGGTATATGCCTAAAATCCCAGGCTATAAACAGGTGGATCACTATGAGTCCTATCTAGTAGTGAGACCCTGAACATCCCCTTCCCTAAAAGTCCAAAAAAAAAAAAAAAAAAGAGAATTTTATACAGTTGTAATCACAACTTTTTTTCATTTTTTTCATGCAGCACAATTATGTATTTTACAGTTAGATTAATTTTCTAAATTATTCTAAACTTCAGTAGGAGACAGCAATTATATGTGAAAATGTAATTCTGTTAAGGATCTCCATGCTGTGTGTATAGTTTATCCCTTGTACCTCTGAGTGGGGACCTATTAAACAAGTGTACCAAATTTTTTAATGGCTTACTAAACTATTAAACTACATATAAAATTCACAATATTAACCATTTTAATTGTTATAGTGGTAACAAGTATATTCAGATTGTCTGCAACCATTATCATACTTCATCTGTAGAACTCTTTTGCAAAACTTAAAATATTACAGTAACTCTACATTATCCCTACCTGTACCATAGTCCCGAGAAATCATCAGACGTTTTTCCAGATTTGCGTATATTGAACCATCCTTGCATCCCTGGGATGAATCCTACCTGGTCGTGATGTATAATCTTCTTGATGACTTGTTGTATTCTAATGGCTAGGATTTTATTGAGAATTTTTGCGTCAATGTTCATGAGAGAGATTGGCCTGTAGTTTTCTTTTTTAGTTACATCTCTTTCTGGTTTTGGTATCAGTGTGAT
>PVJA010023591.1:0-32825 GCA_004027025.1 Myocastor coypus | reverse complement strand
AGAGAGAGAGAGAGAGAGAGAGAGAGAGAGAGAGAGAGAGAGAGAGAGACTAAAGCTGTTGCTGTTGCTCTCTGCTGCCCTGTTTGGTTGGCTACCTCTGCCACCATTTTGTTACTGTTCCACCACCATGAACTGGATGCTTTCTGCCCTGTTCCACTCAGCCTTGGGCCAGCCGAATATGGACTGAAACCTCCACGAACTGTGAGCTAAATAAACCTTTCCTTCCTTCATTTTGAGGGTCGGGTATTTGTCCTAGGAACAAGTAAAAAAGTAACGAAGACAATTCCCTTTTATTAGCACCTACAGTGCCCTTCAGGTTCCATTTTTCTCTTTCAGGTTCTCACATGAAGGAGACATTACTATGTCTTTTAAAGATTGTTAAAAGCTACTTTCTTTTCACAATAACTTTCTCTACAAAGGGGTCCATTTCCCAGGCAAAATATCCGTCTTTTAGCAATTCATCTTCAGCAATTCATTTGCACTCAACTGATAAGACAGCCTCAACCTGTGCAGCACCTGAAGTCAACCAAGAGACCAGATCAACAGTATTTTAATTTGATTTTTTTTGGCCCAGTAGACAGTTTGAGATGTCTGGGAGATGCACAGGCAAACATCTGATGAGCCTGGCTGTGACGGATCTGTCTTAGACTGAACCATTCCTCATTAGAGGAAGTCTATTTGGGGTCCTTTTTCAATAATGTCCCACACTCCCTATGATTAATAGATTGTTCTAAAACAGCCTTTGAACATACTGTAAGTGTTGCCAACGTATAGAAGCATGAAGTGGCAGAAAGATGTGGGACCTAGGAACCAAGCCATGGAGGTTGTAGTCATTCCTAATCTGCTAATGTGAGGAGAGTTTCAAATTCCTGAATCATGTTTCCTCCTCAGAAAATTCAAAGAATTGAACAAAAAGGCTGCTGCATTTCTGCAATTGTCTCTTGTATCTATTTATTTGGTGGCTCAAAAAGGAACCACATATGGAGATGAATACTTCAAATTCTTCATGCCATCTACAGTTCCTGTTCCTACATTTCACCACTGTTGGATCGTCAAAGAGCATCGTCAGCTCTATGCTCAGGACATTTCAGTCGTGTATTCCATCATCATCATGTTGCACCCACAAGTAGCTATTTGGGGATTGAAGAACTACCAAAGTTCAAATATTTGTTGCTGAAAGTGAGAAAAACAACCGGATGAAACTCTGGGAAAGCTACAGGAACAAGAAGAAGCAAAATATAATGAAGGATGACTCAGGCTCTCAGTATCATTATTTATCCTTTTGTCATTAGCAAAAGTAGATGTCTGGTTTTGAAGGTCATACTAAGCGATTTCTACCTTAAATTCTTTCACTGTTTGCTTTACTCCAAATTTTCTTCCAATCATTAGAGTAATGTGAGTTTAGGTAAGGGCTATTTCTTTCCTCTGACCATTACTATCCGCTCCCACATACAATCATGAAGAATGAACTCAAATTTACACAACAGAAGAAAAACATTTTTCTTTCTCTTTTCATTTCAGTTTGTACTATGAACCATGACATGGATCCTTCAAACATTTTAAAAGTTTTAGAGACAGCTTCTCTCCTCCTTTGTTTCTCAATTATTTCTTCACAAAAGTGATGACTCTCAGGCACCACTTCACAAAAAAAGTACAAACACTTGTATTTGTAGATATACAAGCATTGCAAAACGTCTTCATCATTCATTCACCTATGCCAAGAGTTCAATTTTTTTGCTATTTCGTAAGGTAAGTTTCTAGAATTGTGTTTTTCCCATAGTGTCGAGCAAAATAAAATTCTGTATAGGTAAATTAAATTTGAGGTGGCGGGAATTATAGACAGCCTGATTTAGGCCATGAGGTAAGCACTGTGTTTGACTCTATCTTTACAGCTGTAAGGGCTGGGAAGGTAGCCCATTGGAGTAAGCACTTACCTGGCAAGCACAAGGTTCTGAGTTTGATTCCTGGTGCACACGCGCGCATGCACGTGCACACACACACACACACACACACACACACACACACACACACAATCAAGCACAAAAATCTTTCTCTGTTGATATTGGGGCTTGGGAGATAGCTCTGTGGCACAAGTACCTGCCTGGCAAGTGCAAAGTCTTGAGCTTGAACCCTGGTCTTGTAAAAAAAAAAGAGAGAAATGCAGCTGCAATATCTGATATTCATCTGACTGATGAACATCCTTCTCTTTATGTCTCATAAAGAGACATAATTGCAATGGTCATAAGGATGATGTACAAATAGGTTACCAATGGATCAAGAAAGCTTAAAAATAGGGCCCTCGCATTTGAGTATCAAAATGGCCGTGGGCACAGCAGCTTGTATTGTATGTAAGCAAATCTTTAATCCCTTTGTCGTCTCAGTATGAGCAGAATATACTTTCTTGGACCAGTGAAGCTCAACGTGGTTTTACCACATGCTTTATCACTCTTTTGCAGTGACAGCAGATTGAGCTAATCAAAACTTCGTTCTTCAAATATCTACTTGGCTTTGATATCTCACTAACTCAAAGACAATGCAAGACATATGGAAAACACTTATTTATAATCTGCACAGCTCAAGGTCAGGCTGAGTTAACTTCATACTAAAATAGCTTCATATAATAGGCTTGTACACTTATGAGCCTGAGAACAATTGTCCATCCTTCTATGAGACCACTTATGGTGATTTGTTAAGCATTAATAATTAATACACATGGGTGTCATCGTCAACTCCAAACATGATACAGTTGCCAGTATAGAAAAGATTGTTTGAATTTATTCAGTGATTATTGTACATGAGCTGTGAAAAATTACATAAAATGCAAGTTTTTGTCTAGAAATCACAAAATACAAAACAGATATGCATGATGAACAGTAACCAATCGTGTCCAACTGCAGGCGTGAGTGGCCACCGCACCCCTATTCTTTACTATATGAACAGAAAACAAAGGGGATAATTGTGTTGTCTTATTGTCTCTCCTGATAAAACCTGCGCAATCACACAAAGCAAAAAAAGATAATGGAAAGGGAAAACTGGCCAACAAAGATAAAAGTCCAGGAATGCGGTGAAAGAGGCAAGGGCTTGAGCCTGCCACACACGGTGTTGTAGAAGAAACAACTGACAGTACAAACACTGACACCAGGCCAAGACATAGTAGAGGGTGAATCCCGTGGCCTAGATGAGGAAAGTGATTGGGACACAAGTAGCAAAAACACCCCAGAGATGTAACACTAGCAACACATTTCACAATAAAGAAGCTCTTAGGGCCAGCCAAATAGCTCAGTGGATTAAAGCACCTGCAAGCAGGTGCATGGGCCAGGGTTTTGATCCCCTGGCCTGCTGTGCTGGCCCTGCCCCTGGAGTGCACTGAGAGAGCAATTGAGACTGGGCATGGTGGTGCACGCTTGTAACTCCAGTTCTTTTGAGGCTGTAAACAGGCAGATCACTCTGAGTCCAGTCTAGCAGTGAGGCCCTGAGCATCCTGTAGACCCTTCATTAAAATAAATAAGCAAACAAACAAACAAACAAATAAATAAATAAATAAAATTAAGAAACTCCTAGACATACTTCATAGCATTGAAAGAATGAAAGTAAAATACTGGAAGTTGATGCAGACTCAGAAAGGGGCATGACAGTTTGCTAAGGCTCAGAAAAGATGCTCTCTCTGTCGAGAGTTTTCACTGTAAAAATAAACAAGCGCTATTCAACTTCCTTTCAATGTTTCCTTATTTCAATAAGGTTTCTAATATATTAATTGTTAATATATTAGAATATACATATAGAGTATGGTAAATGTATATTAAATACATTTAAATAAACATCATTTTAAACTATAATTTATTGTTTTATATTTAAACATTTATTTCTTTAATAATGTGATTAGCGTGCATAATGATATAATTACCATAATGCAATTTAAAATTGTTTTACAATTTTAATAAAATAGATATTCTAATAATTGGTAAATTATATATTTAATTCTTATTTCTTTGTATGTTCATAATTGACTTTTCAATATTTCAACAATTTTTAAAATTTTTAAATTTTTAAAGGGAGTACAAAATAGTATTAAAACCAAAAAATCACCAGTGATACAGAATTTCATTTAACAAAGGAACATTGATTTCCCAGTATTTATTGTAATGCATAATATGATCTTCCAACCAGTCATTTATATTGCTAGATATATGCATGCAAAAGTGAGAAAAGAAAGGTCAAAAGAATTATATAAGAAATTAAAAAGACGGGGCTGGGGAGATAGCTCCGAGGCACAAGTGCCTGCGTGGCAAGTGCAAGATCGTGAGTTTGAACCCCGGTCCCGCAAAAAAAAAAAAAAGAAAAAGAAGAAATTAAAAAGAGAAAAAATTGAAAAAAAGGAGACAAAACAAATTAAGCATTTTCTGCTCAACAATTTTTGAGGTTAAAGAACAATTGTGATTTCTTGCATTAATTACTAAGATTTGTCCACATTTTAGGTTTGCAATCACTTCTACAGTCCATCAGTACAATGCAAAATGGAGATTTCCTCACTTTGAAATTGTAAACAGCAGCCCTGCACCTTTTTAGATTCTGTCCAATAGCTATTTTCTCTTCTCCTATGTTTTTCAGTAGTAGTATGTTTCTAATTACTGTAGTATAATTACCTTTTCTGGATCACTTCAATAATTCTTCTTAATTATTTCTCCTACCTTGTCATGAATTTTTCATTTCAGGAAGTATCTACTGCTTTTTCAGTTTGTAAGATTTATAAAAGTAATTATATGATTGTTATCAACCACACTTATTGCTTGCCCCAACACTATTCTCCCAGAATAGTGGTAACTTAATTTTTGTCTTAATCAATAGCTTATGTCCGTTACTATTTTGGCCCTGTATATATTACCTACTGCCAAGTCAAGTAGTGTGTATTGAATCTATGTTCTTTCTCTTTCCATTCTCTGTGGTTTCCAGATAAAAGAATCTCTTCATTCCTTCTAGTTTGTTTTGGCTGTGATAATCCCAGGAGGAATAATTTTTCTCATATCCCAATAGATTTCTCAAAGCACAGCAAGGACATCTGAATCTTTTAACAGATAATGTAATCTATTGGATTTTGGTTTCGTATTTTCTAGAACTCATTTCCATAACCTTCCTACATGTGTTTCCCTTTTGGAATTTTTCAATTTCCCTTTTAATTGTCTCTTTCATATCTGTGGCTAAATGTGCATTTAATTACACTATCACTTAGTGTACAAATTATGTATGTATGTATGTATATATGTGTGTGTGTGTGTGTGTGTGTGTGTGTGTGTAGAATACTCACAATCATCTACAGGAGGGCACAAATTTCTTCCAACATGTATGCTTCTCACTAAACAATATCTGCAGCCCTCCCTCCCTCATGGACATGTGCAAGAGTCCTTTTGTTAATTGTATATTTGGTTTTTCATTTTGTTTTCATGGCCAGCTCAGCCCAACCTGGGGGCAGTGCTGGCATGGCACGTGGTGCCTGGGAATGAACTGCAGTTCATGCGCTTGCCTAATCAGGCACTTTAGACCGCTGAGCTATCTTGCTGGCCCCAAAGTGTGTATTTGACTTAAAGTATAGTATCTCTACTCTTGTAGATTTGTTTAAATGAAAAATGGCTATCTGAAGTCTTAAGTTGTTCAAAACTGTGAGATTTGTCCATGTTATTGTTCTCAGCAGTACTTTCTTCTTTGTACCACTGTATATTTTATTGACTACGTAGACTATAATGTTTAATCCATCGTACTATTAGCAAATGAGTATTTTCATAGTTTTGCATGTGTAAAGCTAAGAACATACTTTTCATATGTTTTATATACAATGATGCCTAGGGCATCAATGTTTTATCTGCATAGTCTTATTGTAACAACGAAATATGTATATCAACTTCTGAAATCACATACAGACAGTATTATTCAGCACACAGTTAAATCCATGTAGTCAACTCCAGTATGCATGCCAGCCTCTAAGACGCTGTTCAGGTAAATAGCCTCTTCATTCCCCATGGTTTGTTAGTGACAGTCTTAAAATTACATGTGGAACAGCGATGCTGAGCTTCACCACTGCTTTCTCTTTTGTGAAATCAGTGGCCCATTCACCTAGTCTTTCCTGACCCTTCTTGTAAAGTGACAACAGAAAACTGAGATGTTGGCATTTGGCTTTGGCCACCACCATGCTCAAGGTTACATTTCAATATTCTGTGGATATAGATCTTTTTTAGTATTTTAACTTTAATTATGTTGTAACATTTAAAAACTACACGTGTGCATTACTGTTTTATTAATATACATTTTTAGACCATCTGCACTGAAATACCAAAGGGTTACACAGTAGAATAATAAATGAATACATGTGCTGGCCAGATAGATCAGTAGAATAAAGCACCTGCTTAGGCAGAGCTCAGCAACTGGGATTCAGTACTCTGAGTAGTGCCCAGAGTCAGCCGAAATACAATTGAGAATTTGTGGTAGTATGAGCTTCATCCGAGTGTTTAGGAGGCTGAAAACAGAAGAATCACTATGAGTCTGGTCTATGTAGTGAGATGCTGTTAGACCCGCTAGATCATCTACTGAATACAAAAAAATAAAAATAAAAAAATGAATAGAGAGAGTCCTCCAATTTATGATAGTTTGAGTCAGTAATTTTCCCCTTTGTAAAGTGCATAAGTGACACATAGTCAGTAGAACCCTTTGAAGGGTGAATACTGATGTCTTTCTGAGTTGGCAAGTTGCAAACTGATACATTTACAATGCTGGGCAGTGGCAGAGTCATGGCTCCCTGGAGCACATATGTTCACAAGGGTGGACAGCACATACTTCACAGCATTCTTAGGCTGCTAAGTTATACTGGTCAGTATGTTGCATATCTTCACTGCATTTTTTTGGCTTATACTGTTTTCAATTTTCAATTTTTATTATGTCAGCATCCCATCACAGATTGAGGAGCTCCTATACATTTGAAAGTTAAAGTGTGTTGAGTAACACGCTCATTCTCTATTCTGTGTCACCAAGAACAGAACTTTAAAATGTTGAGAAGTACAAATTAGGTAAACTAATCAAGTGGTATAAACTATTTTGGGGAAAACAATTTAAGGAAGTGTCTTGTTCCTTCTCCAGGATTATGTCCTTTGGAAAGCAAATTTCCACTCAGACCTGCGTTCACCCACGTCCAGCACATTATCAACCATGAGAAATGATGCCTGACACTTGAGTAATTTTCACATACTATTGAGAATATGCCAACTTTATCCTAAGAACTTTTACATGTATTAAAATATCTAACCATTATAAAGTTTGCCTTAATAGCTCCATTTTAGCAATGAGTATTATTTGAAGGTCTAGAAAGAGTAAGTTGTCCTTTGCCTCCCTTCTGTGGAATTGCTTAGCTGAGACTGGAGCCTTTACGTCCATGTCCAGAATCCATGATGTTACAGTCTCTTAGGTATTTCTTTTGGACCCTAAGTTCAATGCATCAACCTACAGCTATGAAGAATATAGAGTTAACGCTCATGGAGGAAAATCTGCAACCACTTCTGTGAGTGGCTGTTACTGGACACAGTCCTTTGTGCACTTCTTGCTACAGGGAGTAGGTAAACGTGTGCCCCCTTTTCATCTCAAATGCGGGATTTTTAAGGGATTGGGACAATATGTTCATTAAGACTCTCTTGCGCTCCAGAGTTGATGTCTCATGTTTATACTTCTCTCTGCAAATGTTTCCTTGCTATTCTGCTGAACGCAGTCTGCTAGAGATTGTGTAGTAAACATAAGTGGCTCCGTAAGAAGTCCTAGGAATTGGCTCATGTGCTTTAAAATGTTTCAGTGCTCACAATAGGAGACTTTTTTGTTATTAAATTATCAAGGGAGAATTAAGGTGCCCAAATTTAATCATTTTTGGTCTCTCAGTTCAACATCATAAAAAATTAAATATTTTAATGTTTCTTGTCTCATTTCTTATTGTAGTCCATTCCGTCATAGGAGAAGTTTCCTGGTGTGTAATGGATGGGCATTATTGACAGTGCAACCTGGACTGTCCTCTATCTGAAAAGGTGTGGAGAATGTCCCCAAAATAATTCATGCTGGTGCTTGCCCCACCCCAGGGCATACTGCCATAGTAATTGAGACCGGGTATGGTGGTGCAGGCTTGTAATCCCTGCTCTTGTGAGACTGTAAACAGGTGGATCACTATGAGTCTGATCTACTGGTGAGAACCTGAATACCCTGTAGACCCTTCCCTAAAATACAAAAACCAATCAATCAATCATGCCCACCTTTCTCATGAGACCAGACGTTTAAACGTCAAAATAAATTATTAGATCAAATATTTGTTGTCTTTTCTTGTTGAATTGTACCATAACAGAATTTAACATGCATGTGTATGTATGTATGAATGTATGTATAATATGTGTATATTTAATGGTAATATAGTTAAACAATTTTGACATTTAAACAATATTAAATTATATAAATAATTTTATAAATATATTACATTATGTATCATACCGTATAAATATAATTTCATAAGCAGTATGTTATTGTTCTATTAACTATATACTACTTAAAATAATGTTGTATATAATAACATAATATTATTATATACTATACACTATGCATTATTATATGTTGTTTTTTTTTTAAAGAATTATTTTATTTTTTTCTTGTTTGAGAACTTTTGTTTGTTTATTTATTTTTATGGCCGGCTCAGCCTGCCCTGAGGGCGGGGCTGGCACAGCATGTGGTGCCGGGGATCGAACTGCGGTCCCTGCATTTTATGTATTATGTGATATATTATGTATTACACGTCACATATTAATTATACATTATTCTGTCATATATACCATATCATATAACTACTATAATTATAACTATTATATTATAATGTAATTATATAATCTATAGTAATATAATAATAAATAATTCATGTCATAGCTTAGTTACTATATAAATATAATATGGTATATTTTGCATATTACATTAGCAATCTTTTTTTCTTTTTGATACAGGGTCTCGCTATGCAGTTCAGGCTGGCCTTGAGCTCATGTTGTAGCCCAGACTCGAACTTGCAGCAATCCTCTTGCCTTAGCATCTCAAGTGCTGGGATTGCAGTCATGTGCCACCATGCCAGGCTCCTCCTAGTAATGTATTGCTTAAATAATCGAATATTTTTAGAAAACACATATGTATACATTTGTATTATATTTTATGCACAATTTATCTAATTAGAGGCTAATTTTAGTTAAATTGTTGGCTGGACTTTCTACTCTGGTTAGATAATGAATCCAGCCTCTGTCTCTCTCTCTCTCTCTGTCTCTCTCTCTGTCTCTCTTTGTCTCTGTCTCTGTCTCTGTCTCTCTGACTCTTTCTCTCTCTCTGACTCTCATTCTCTCTCGCTCTCTCACTCTCCGTCTGCTTCTCTACCTCCCTCTGTGTCTCTGTCTCTCAAATTTGACTGGCATTCACAATATACAGAGATGATTTCAACTGCAAGAGTAAAACGTGAGGCCATTCTTGACCATTGCTGTGTTCCTCAGAAAGTTTCCTTTCTGCTTCATGGAGATGCTCATCTTCATCATATCTGTATTTTCGTACTAAATTATTTTCTCAAGAGATGTGTCTTAAGATAACATTTATTTATTTATTTATTTATTTATTTATTTATTTATTTATTTATTTATTTATTTATTTATTTATTTATTTATTTATTTATTTTAGGGAGGGACCTACAGGATGTTCAAGATGTCACTAATAGATTGGACTCATAGTGATCCACCTCCCAAAAGCTGGGATTACAGGAGCTGGCCACCACGCCCAATCTCAATTGCTGGCTCAGCGCGCCCCTGGGGCGGGGCAAGCACAGCTGGCCAACTGATCAAACTCACAGCCTCTGCACCTGTTTGCAGTCGCTTTAATCAGCTGAGCTATTTGGCCAGCCCAATGATTACCTTAAATTACACATGGAGAATTTTTCTTCTCGACTCTTTTACTGCTTGAATCATGCACTCTAGCATTTTTCCCTCCACTTTACCATATTTTACAGAAGTGTCCACTAGCTTCAATAATAGAGCAAATAACACTGCAAGTTATAGTCCAATTTTAAAACATGACAAGCTGTTTTCAAGCTTTCCAAAGCTAATTTTGCAGCAGATGTTTGTATAGAATGTACTAATTTCACAGTACCTGTAGGTTTTCCTTAGAGTAGATTTTTATTACTCTTTCAGGTTCTCACAGTAGTGAGCTAATGAGATGTTTGCACATGTGAATCTGATTTCTGTCACTTACTAATAGAGCCTATAACTGCATCCACTTATCTACAAAAGCCTAGAATTCATCTCTTGTATAGCTGAATAATACTCCACTGTGCAAAAATATCCATTTTTAAAATCCATTCCTTAGTGGATGGGCATTGGAAGGAAAGTGTACAATGGGAAGGAAAACTTGGGATGCGGAAAGGGACAAAAAAGAAGGAAAAAGTTGTATTTAGGTATGTAGGCAGAATGGTTTGGATAATTCTACTATTTCTGTTGATCTTTTGAAAAGAGCAGTTAATGCTTCAATTGTTTTTCTTTTACATTGTATTTTTATTTCCTCTTTCCAATTTCTTATAATTTCTTTGTTATTGTCTTGGTTTTTTCCTTAAACAAATCTTATACATTTGTATTTGATAATTTAAACAAATAATTTGAAGATAGCATCACGTAACACAGAAACCATTGTTGAGTTCCTATTACTTTGTTTAGTGAAATCTTATATTATTTCTAAGGTTATTTTTTCCTATCAATATTTTGTATTCTTTAAAAATAAATCAGACCATGTAGTAATTTCAAAGGGTGTTTCTTTAATTCTTGGAAGAAAATACATGACTTATCCTTCATATGAAGAAGAGATGTATGTACCCTAGAATAACTTGGAGCACCTTGAGCTTTTAAAATTATATATATATATATATATATATATATATATATATATATATAATTTAATATATATATATATATTATTTTAGCACTTTGATCTAAAAGTAGTGGTGTAACAGATAAAAATAGATTTTATTTTAATTTTAAAGATTTAATTTTATTTTAAAGAGTAAAAATAGCAGAAACAAAGATAGAAAAAAAAAACCAGTAACAAGTAAAAGTACATATAGTACAGAATTTCACAACAAGAAAAATTTAAGAATGGTTGCATTACATATTTTCATCATCAAATTAGTTTAGATCAACAGACATAGGCATGTAAGACTGATCAAACAATTAAACATTAACACTTTCAATAAACATTCATTTTTTTCTCTTCTAAATGAATTTTGTATTTAAGTCTCTCTTCTAAAAAAATTATAGGGGTTGAGGATGCAGAAAATGCAACATCCTGAGATTGGTTCCTGGTACCACCCAAAATTAATTAATTAATTAATTAATTTATTTATTTATTTATTCTTTTGAGTCCTTACACTAGGGAGACTGTACAATATTTGCATATGTAGGCCTGGTTTATTTCACTTATGAGTATATGTTCAAGATACATCCATTTATATATGAAGTCTTCTTGTGCTCACTTCGGCAGCACATATATATATGAAGTCTTCTAGTTTATCATTATTTATAGCTGAGTAATATTCCATTTTATGGAAATACCACATCTTTTTCAACCATTCTTCAGATGATGGGCATTTTGGTTGTTTCCAGGATTTGGCTATCACAAATTGTGCTGCTATGAACATAGGTGCACAGATATTACTACAATATGATAAAAATAGATTTTAATATTGAATAAGTCTGAAATGTAAAAAAAAGTCTATTATTTTATGATGAGGAGAATTTAGACAAAATCATCTTTTGAGCCTCATTTTTATGTGTTTATTAAATGGAGACAGCAAAAGCTATCTAATTTCTAGTACCTTGGTTGCTTTGAGTTAATGAATACAAGCTACTTAATGTGCGAGCGTAAAAGTGTTTATGTTCAGTATGTGTTCATTGTAGCTCCTAGTTATCTGACATCTGTGAGATTTTATCCTAAAATGTAAGTCTATCAAATATGCACATCTCTATCACAGTTTTAATGGGTAAGATTATATTTGCTGCATCAGAGCAGCAAAAGCTTAGTGAAAAATAAATTTTACTTCCTTAGGTATGACTGTGTTTCAGTTATTTATCGACTCTTAAAAGCGATGTTCTCAAAGTGTGAGCTTGTGCGAAGCACCAGGGTTAGGCCCCTCTGAAGTGACACAGGAGGACATTGAGCTGTGTATGTGGACTCTACAAATAGATATGCCATAGTGGCATTTTGTTCTAAAGAGGTATTTTGTGCTCCCAGAATATGAAACATAACAAATAAAAAGTGGAATTAGAGAAATAGAAGGAAACTCAGTACACTGGATTCTAGACTGAGCTTGTGAACACATTGAGATGGGATATGAGTTTCTGCAGAAAAGGGTGCATCACTGCTTCTCTGGGAGAAGCACGGCTATTCTGCCAGTGCTAACCAGGCTGAGAATGCCTAAGTAGGAAATGTCAAACTTGCTATTCCAATAGCAACTATGGTTGCAAAAAATGCTTATGTGGAAATACACATAGACACATACACTCATATTCACACACACACACACACACACACACACACACACACACACATACACACAAACTTGAAATAAAAATACCTGAATTAAGATTTCACCTTCACGTCTCACCATTCATTCAATCATGAGTCAGTTAGACTTTCTCACTAAAATGCAGGTTCATCAGTCCTAGGTGGCATAGATTTTACTACCAATACATGACACAGGCACATGCATGCGTCCCTTATTACTTCTCATACAAGTAATGTTACAGTCTCTTGAAAAAAAAATACATAAGTCTATTTCTGTGATGTGTGGAAGAATTAATGTTTCAAAACTTCAGAGTGGATTTTGTTCACATATACATCTGTTGATTCTCGTATTTGAATTATGCAAGTAAGTATGTAGGTAACTATGGATTTGTAAAATTAAATATGGAATTAAATGGTTCCATTCAAGTCATTGATTGAGGTTCCTTTTTTCTCTTTTCTTTCTTTCTTTCTTTCTTTCTTTCTTTCTTTCTTTCTTTCTTTCTTTCTTTCTGTCTTTCTTTTTTTCTTTCTCTTGCATTTTTTAGGTATTTGGTGCATGGTCTCACTATGCGGTGCAGCTCAGACTCGCAATGATCCTCCTGTTTTCAGCCTTCCCAGCGCTGAGAATGCAGGAGTGCACCACTACTCCTGGACTTGGTCAATGGCTCAGCACTCCCCAGAGGCAGGGCTGGTGCAGCTGCAGAACCAGGGAGCGAAATCTGGTCCCTGTGTTTGCCAAAGCAAGCATTTAGCCCGCTTAGCTATCTTGCTGATCCTTCTTCTTGAATTTTCTTGATTTGCATTTTCAAAAGAGTTTTTAAGAAACAAAAAATTTGAGGATGAAATAACTTGCAACATAATGAAAGCTAAGTATCATTATGCCTTATGCTATACCAGGTAATGACGATTTAAACTTAATAAAGCACTACCAAAATTATAACACACACTGCGGATGTGATGTAGAATGATACAGTCACCTTGGTAAACAGTCTGGCAAATCCTAAAATAGTTCAGTAGTGAAACAGTGCATCATCCAGCAATTCCAGAGCCTGCTCTTTACCCAAGAGAAATCAAAACCTATGTCCACAAAAAATAATATGTTTAGGAAAGCATTGTTCAATATAGAAACAATAAATAAAATGATGTCTTTAAAGAAGAAAATATTATGCCACAGGAAATATGCTAATTATTGATAAATATTGCAGGATAGATAAGATTTTTAAAATTTAAAAGAAAAAAGTCATATGCCTTCTGTTACAGAGACTCACTTTATTCTTTCACCAGCCTCTTCCACCTGGCCAGCATGGAGTTGGTAGCTGCATGGGTCAGGGGCCATGGCGAGAGCAAGATGCATGGGCCATGGTGAGCAGGAGAGGCACAGCTCCAGCTCTCAGGGCCAGAGATGGCAGCAGAGCTTCTGAGGCACTCTATAGATCTGTAGGCTTTCAGCACAACTAGCATGACCTTTGATTTCTAAGATTTAATTCCCAGTTCCTGTTTCCCAAATGGAATTTCTTTAAATTGGTTTCATATAAGGTGTAAAAGATTTTCATGTATGATTCTTCAAACATCAAAGTAAAAGGATACAAGTATTAGAAGGAAATAGGGTGAACTTCAATTTAAAAAGCTGCAGAAGCCTTGACTGCTACATAGATTTTTTTCTCATATTAAATAGTCAAAAGATTATAACATAGATCATGATATAAAATCTAGAGACATGTGATTAATTAAATAAGGCATGTTATATTTAGGGGATAATGCCAAATCTTTTGCTTCATTTTGTATTATATTACCTCTATAATTTGGAAAATAAGGTTCAATATACATCAGAGCTCCAATGATGCATTGGTAAGAAATAACAATTTAGTAGAAGTAGTAGAAAGTTAGTGCAAGAGTCTCAGTCAAAACATCAGTCTTTACTGTGGCCTTCCGCCAATTTGGGGATGGATGCAACATCTTTGCCCCCTCTGCCTCCTTCCCATTAAAACACTCAACACTGTTTAAATAAATCCTTATGGGAAAGGACAAGAACTTATTTTAATTGAGGTTAAAAGAGATTTTATTGACAATACATAAAGAATTCATGTGGTAAATAAACCCTTGGGGATTAGGACAGTGGTGGAGTGAATATCTGAATTTCTTTAAATTAGTATGATGAAAGCTGATACCCGATAATCTAGCGTTCAAGGATGGGGGCATTGGAACAGGATTATGGGACCTATCAAAGAGGTCCCATAGGAAATTATAATCAAGCCCCTTCTGTCTTATATGGCTTGGATAAAATGAGAACGCATTATATCAGTATTATACCAGTGAGTAACAGTAAATTTTCATCAGACACCAAGTTTGCTGGTGCCTTGATTTTTGATTTCTAAGCATTCTGAAGTACAAGAATTACTTCCTGCTATTCATACCTAATTCTGTTCATGATAGCATTGTTGTGACTTCATCAGACTAAGAAATATGTGTTAAAGGAACCAGCTGTCTACATGACAGAATACACCTTTGATGTTCATAAGAGCTTGACATAGTTGTCCCTGTTGTACCACTAATTGCCTAATATTAAGCAATTTCTTATCACCCTATTAGGTTCACTGAGTGAATTGAGATTAAAAAATATTCCAGTCTCTCTTTGTTTCAAAATTTATATTTTTGTTATGTTACTGCCAACCTAAGACTTTTCAGTAAAGATTGAACGTATTTCATCTAAAAAATCTGAAACGGCCCAGAAATTTTCTTAAGTTCCATAACACCACAGTGGAAAATTTCAAACCATAAAATTTTATAATGATACACTAAGTTATTTAAAATAATTTATAAAGCTAACTGCAGGCGAGGTTATTAGGTAGATATGAACACCATTTAATTTCATGTTTAGGCTAGAGTCCTATTCCTGATATCTCATTATATATATGCAAGGATTCCCAAGTCTGAAAACAATGTGATGCCAGAAACACAACTGGTTCTATGTATTTTGAATAAGGAATACTGGTCCTGTCCACACTTGGGGGTGTAGAATGGGTGCAATAAGCATAGGACTTGGAATCCAACAGATCTGAGAGAGAACTCATAACCATTCATTAGAAATTTACTTGGTTCCTAAGAAAATGCTTTACAGGGCTGGGGAGATAGCTCCGTGGCACAAGTGCCTGCCTCACAAGTGTAAGGTTGTGAGTTTGAACCCTTGTCCTACCAAAAAAAATGCTTTACAAACCTCATTTAATTTATTTACTTATTTATTTATTTTTATTAATTTTAATGAAAATAAATAGCAGTGAGACAGTTTCACAACAGGGTAGTAGGACAGTTACAATAATTAATATATTGCATATTATTATCTTAGTAGTATTCTTCAGAGTACAAGATGCAGACTTGATATCTTGTATAAACACTATTAATACAAATCTGTGTTCTCATTGAACTGGGAGAAACTAGCTGGATGTGTAGCCCAATAGTTCATAATAGTAGTGGATTATGAGCACAACTGACAATGTTGGGAGCTGTTGACTTGAGCCTTTTACAGCTCAGCATATTAATATGGCTTTACTTTTTATACCTCATGGTTGGAATTTACTGCTGGATGGTTAAGACCTAGATAAAGCAAGGCCTGTAAGACAAAAACTGTAAATTTTGTATCTGAGAAAGTCAGTCAAATGCCCTTAGGATTTACCCTGAAACCATGCATAGCATTTTGTAGAACTTTTGTCGGTGTCAGCCATCTGGATGAGTCACGGCCATTGCTTGTCCAATTTGCTCTCTGTGAAAGCCTGAAAGAATGTTTTCACTCTAGGTGACTCTCCTTAGGCACAATATACATTGTCAATAACTTTCTTCTGTAGCTCCGCAATCTCCTTGTACAGAAAATTTGGAACACCACTGACTTATAGAATGTTATAGTACAGGTTCTCTTATGCCTGAGTCTTTGCTCACCTTGAAGGGTAATTCATTAAAGAAGAAGGGAATAAAATGACCTCTTTGTAAAAAATTAAAAATAAAAGAAGAAAGAAAGAAAGAAAGAAGGAAAGAAAGAAAGAAAGAAAGAAAGAAAGAAAGAAAGAAAGAAAGAAAGAAAGAAAGAAAATATGAGACAAAGAAAAAAGGCCATAAGGGTGCATCAGTACAATTTTGTAAATGGTTAAGTTCTTAAATCTCTGTGTAATAATGTGCAATTCTTTTTCTTTTTTCACATTCTATAGGGATTTGAAGTTTAGAATATCAACAATTGCTGGAAAATACCTGTTTCATGTTATGTCTAAGGTGTTTGATATTCAGAAAGATAGTGATGTTAAGCTCAAGTACCTATGTTATAGGGAATAATATCATTAAACTTCTCTTCTGGAGGGTTAAAACTTAAGTTGGCAGGCCAAATAATTAGAGAAAAAGAAGGGTTACAAAGATAGCCAATATTTTGACCCTAGACCTTAAAGGTCAGTAAGGACACAGGACACTGAAGAACCTATACTCTGACAACCTGTAACTCAGTAGACTCCCACATTTCCTGTTCAAGGAGATTATGGGGATGCAGAGGAAAGTAGCAATGATGTACAGTGTGCGAAAGGAGAGTCACCTAGAGAGAAAACATTCTCTCAGGCTTTCACAGAGAGTAAATTGGTCAAGCAATAGCTGTGATTCATCCAGATGGCTGACACTGACAAAGTTCTGTAAACCTCAGCACATGGTTTCAGGGTAAATCCTGAGGGCACTTGACTGACCTTGTCAGATACAAAAGTTACATTTAGTTTGTAACATAGGTCTTGCTTTACCTTGGTTTTAACTACCCAGCAGACATGGTATGAAAAGGAAAGCCATATTAATATGCTAAGTTGTAAAAGGCTCAAGTCAACAGCTTCCAATAACATAAGATGAGCTGATAGTCCACTACTGTCACGGACTATTGGACTATATATACAGCTAATTTCTTTTGTGCATTGAAAAGAAAGATTTGTACTAATGATGTTTAGACAAGAAATTATGTCTGCATCTTATACTCTGAACAATTACTATGAAGACAATAATAGGCAATGTATTACTTATTGTAACTTTTTTAAAAAAATTAAATAAATAAAAAATAAATTTAAAACAGCATCCTAAATAAAAAATGACCTAGGGCACATGATGGGCTCAATGCATAAGTGCTATTACATTTGATCAAGATTAGATGTTCTTGCTTTATACAAAATAATCTGCTCAACATCTCTGGTAGAGTAGAACAATTTTATGAAAACTTTCTGCTTGATATGTTAAAATATTGTCTTGCTCTAATATGTGTCTAGCTCTCATCCACAGTGGTGAGGAGCAATATCTAAGCTGCAGTATCTGAGCCAATGAATTGCTATAAACACCTAACTGATGTCTCTTTTGACACCCTTGGGAAGCCTATATTGGCAGTGTAGGAAGAGCACTATAAGCTGCGTAGTGACATCCTGCACACCAAAGGAATATCGTAATTCACATTCTTTTTATCTCTGTTGTTAGTAAGTCTTTTCTAAAACCAAATGTTATTGTTATCATAAGAAATATTATGTAACTTATATCAGGCCTAATGCAACATTACGTGAGAACAGTACCATACCTTAAAAATTCTAAGTATTCTGAGAAAGAAGAACAGCAGGCTAGGTGAATTATTTCAGTCCTGTATAAAATCCTAATGCATTTACATACAGATGCTTTAGCAAATTCTTCTTTAATCATGTGTGTATTTATAGGTATGCTTCCAAAGAGAGGCGCATCTTTGTAGCTATTTAAAGTTGAACATAGGTTTATTTTCACTAAACACAGAGATCCATTCAATAAATAAACACACATTTTTTTAATATTTATCCAATTACACAGATATATGAATACTAACATACACCTCTGGAAGCATCCATATGAGCCAAAACTAGCTCTTAGGTTTTAGCAAAATTAAGAGAATTTCTTTTTTTAAAAAATCTTTAGATGTTTTTACATATATTTTCTTTGTGTTTGTAAACTTTTGATGCATAAGAGATCTCAATTAGTCATCACTCAAGGGTTCAGGATTTTAAGATTGAAAATAAAGATTACATAATGAAATGTATTTTTGCACATGCCCTTCCCCCAGGGTTATAAGCAATGATTTTGGAAGTGCTCTAGGAGCTTTGGCCCCATTATAGCAGATTCGAGGGCAGATCCAGGGAAGCAGAGATGGGCACTGCCAAGTAGCTGTGGGAAGAGCTAAGGAAATGAGGTCACGATGGGAGACCTGGTCCTTGTAGACTCCGTGGTTTAAGGAAACAGGTGCTGAACGTGCCAGCCAAAGGCCCGGAAGTACACACTTAAGGGGTGAAAGTGGTTTTCAACTTCTGTTCAAAACCTAACACGTTCAGGGCCCAGTGGGATGGCTCAGTGGTCCAAAGCGCCTGCTTGGGAAAGCTTGTGCGGTTTCAGGGACTGCGGTTCGATCCCCGGCACCACATGTTGTGCCAGCCCTGCCCTCGGGGTGGGCTGAGCCGGCCATAAAAAAATGAGTGAATAAACAAACAAAGGTTCTGAAACAAGAAAAATAAATAAATAAATAAAAAATTAAAACCTAACACGTTCAACTTGGCAACTACAGCAGATAGTTATGGGTGTATCACAGCTCTATGAAACACAGATTGCTGGGCCACTGGCGGGGTGTCCCTGATTGGAGAAGAGAATGAAGGGTGGGTGGACTTATGAGAATCTTCCAGGATGGGAACCTAGAATCTGAGAGAGGGAAGAGTGGGATTGTGCAAAGTTCTCTAGGAATTGTACTTCACAAGTTTGTCCTCCTAGTCCCCTGTGACCCAAATGGGCAGCTGTTGGGCTAGGTAAATTGTGACGTTTCAAGCCTAGGCAGACACAGCATTTCAGCTTGAAAACCCCTGAAAAGTAGAACTATGCGCTGTAGAAGAAGTTATCACGGAAAAGGGAAAAGGAAAGAGATAGAAGCTGAGAGACACTGCCTCATCTTTGATAAGGTGCCACAGACTTTGGAAATCATTATCAGCTGCAATCAAGAAATATTATGACGGCCCGGTCCCTGGGGTGCGCTGAGATGGTGATGGCATTTGGGCAGGGTGGTGCATGTCTGTAATCCCAGTGCTGAGGGAGCTGAAAACAGGAAGATCATTATAAGTCCAAGCTGTGTAGTGAGACCCCGTATCAAATATATAAATGAAAATTAAATAAATAAACAAATAAATATTATGATGAGTTCCTTACATTTAAGAAAATCAGCAAAGCAAAGGCTGCATTGCTATTAGTTCCTATTAAAATACTGCCTCTCACCCCCCCCCCACACACACTTCTTGCTGCTTTCTGAAGCAGTTCTCAAGTTCCTGTTGTTTGTTAATGTTTCTCACTGTGCTGTCACCGTGGCCTCAACATCTTAAGGACCGGTGTTAGCACGTTTATGTTCCAAGATCATTGCGGCACTTGGGAAGAGCCAAGATGTTATGTGATGCTGGATCTTGGGCTGGGTGGAGGAGGGAGCACTATCAAGTAAGGAGAAGCCTTCCTTTCCTTTGGGCAGCGCATGGCTGCTCCATTCACCACACTTTTCTTTTTCTGACCACACATCACGAAGACACTCCTGAAAGAGGACTTCCAGAACTGCATCGGAACAATGAGACAAGTGTGTTCCAGATGAGGAGGTGTAGCTTCAGTGAAATGAATGGCAAGATATTTTTGCCTTAACCAAATTTTTAAAATGTAATGTTCAACTTGTTTGACTTGTACTTCTTTATCACTCGCCGCTTTTTACGCTAATATAAAACATAAAGGTATTGGGTAAGTAGCAACGAAGACATAAGAGGAAAGGAAGCAAGTGGTATTTACAAAAAGCTAACGTGGAAATCTCATTCTTTGGCAGTGCTGGCTGGAGTAGAAGACTTGCAGTCAGACAGTTACGTCGGGTTTCACATCTTAGGAATTCAAAGCAGCGTCTGGGAAAACTAACTGCACCGTGCAGAATGCCTCTTGTCAAAGGCCATGAGCGAAAGCTGGAGGCAGCGCATGTTCTGTGGCTGCCGAAATCCCTTCAAAATAGTGTTGACTTGCTAAATGCTCTAGCGCAGCAGCTCCCTGGCAAGGTGCCCAGCTAAGGATGGGACCAATTTCTTCTAGATAGTCACTGTGCTGATCTGTGTGAGTTGTTTAATCTTTTTGTCATCCAGTTTCCTCAGCTGTAAGATGGAGAAGTTGGAATGGATGGTTGCTGAAGTAGTTCTGGCTCTAGCATTTATGATTCCGTGCCTGGCTGGGAAGATGACCTCTCAAGTCCTTCTCTGCACATCCCTGGGCTTGACTTCAAAGGCTCGCATGCAGATAACACTGTGCTTTGCAAATAAGAGTAAAAGGATCTTTCTTTAGGCAAAATAGTGAAGCAACCCAAGGTCTGTTCAACCCTATTTGTGCTTTGCTTCAATGTGACTTTTATGTCATTTTAGATTAACTTCCAGGCAAGTAAGGTTTCTCTGCATTTTCTCCTTGCCCTCATTCATTGCCACCAAGACAGAAGGGACTGGCAATGATTATTTATCATCACTATGATTGGGTTTTAATAAGTATATCATCTTTTTTAAAGGATAAATTGATAGGCTAATTTCTTATAAGAATGAGCTATTCTGTTTGTATCAAAGTCATACAGGGCATTGATCAACATGTAGGAAATATTTACTAGGCAATGAACAACTCCTATAAAGGGTGGATAACCGTAGGTTGTTTTAAAAAGAAGTTTAAAAATAAGTGTTTTGCAAAGACATTGTGTAGATAATATTTCCGGATTTAAGTGGAAGGTGGATTAGTCAGATTCAGGAAGCCAAGCACAGATTTGAGAATTCACCTAAGAAGAGAGGAGACAAACTTGACGCTTTGAAAAGAAGAGAAACCTAGTTCCTCCAATATTTTCTCACATATTCCAGAAAAAAAATCAAAGTATGCTATCAAACCTGGCCAAGAACATATTCCAAGTGTGGCTACTCTAGGAAGATAGTGTTGACAGAACTCTAGCGCAAGAGATCATGGACATTCTGGACAACAGAGAAGCTGAGAAGAACAGAGCTTCCTAAACCCAGTCTTCATGTTGGAGGTCTTCTGGTGAGCAAAAGTTACAAGTTTTTTGTGTCGAAGGGTCGGTGGAAGTAAGGCACAATCTGGTAAATTAAGAGTTCAAGAGGTATACTAAAACGTACTGAAATTATTATCTGGGAATTATATGTATGACACTAAAATATTTTACATTGTGCTAATAAAAGTGTTGGCTGTTTGCAATACTGTATTTTCAAATGTGAGAAAGGTTTTAAAAATTTCTCCAAATAAGATGGTTTTTAATGATTTGTTTCAGATTATAAAAGCAGTTGTGCATATAGCATGAAATACTGAAAGCATATTAAAGTACAAATAGAAAGAGAGAGAGAGAAAGAAAGAAAGAAAAGAAAGAAAGAAAGAAAGAAAGAAAGAAAGAAAAATGTAAACATAGGGAAATTCTTACTTGAAATTTACCTATTGGAATCATACTATACCATCTCTGAAAAACCTTCCGAACATTCCCTACAGGCTTGCTGTGTTTATGAGCCTCTCCCTTTCTTAGCAAGATGCACTCTAAAGGCCTCTAATGATGTCAAAAGGTAGAAGAGCATGGATCCTGGAGTTACTGGTTCAATCAGTGCATCTGAACTTGGACCAATAGTTTCCTTTATAATTAGGCGACTCTTCTGCGCCTCCTGCTCTTCCCGTCTGCTTTGCAACCCCCCCCCCATCACTAGGTCTAGCACATGGTTATCTGCCTATGTTTTAATTTTTCATGCAAAACCACATGGTCCAGAGTCTATTAATATAATCCAGCTGACATTTATGCTACTAGGATATGAATCTCAAGACCAAACAACAACAATAAAAGCTAGAAAGACACAAACAACTCAGAGAACAGAAAGAGACAGAGTAGAATAGGAGCAAAGAGCAACAAGAGTCTGAAACTAAAATAGACAACATGGGATTAATCAAAATTCACAATTAGAGAGCTGCCTCTGAATAAATGTCAGTAGGTATGTTTACATTCAAAGAAAATATTAATTGATATTGATACAGGGAGAAAAAACCATCCAGGCTGGATGACCTCCAAAATGATGTAAGGGAATAATTGCCTCTCAACCTAAAAAGTACCTGGGGAAGAGTTTGTGTTCTCTAAAACCAGAGAATGAATTTTAAGAACAAACAAAGGCTATGAGCAGAATAGATTTATTGGTGGAAAGAAAGCTCCTGTCGAAAAGAGGGACAGGAGGAGGATCCCAAGTGAGTGGTCCCCAGAAAGCTGTCTCTTCCAGGGACTGATACAGGAAAACCATGGGGTGAGGTGGGTGTAAGGTAATGGAGAACGTGAGAATCGCTTAGGTGGGCATGAGGTGGGACAAAGTTATAATCAACAAATGAGATTACAAGCACCACTGCTCAGGAAAAATTAGTTAAATCCTGGTCCAAATGGGGAAGTCAGTCACATAGCAAGTGGGCAAAAATACTGAACTTCTTGTTGGGATTGGGTTAGTGACTTTTTCAGGCTCTTTCAAGAGGATCGATACTGATTTAGCATATCAATCCCTGATGTCCATCTCTAGGAAAGTATGTAGCTGTATGTCTCCTCCTTTATATGGCCATATGGGAGTGTCTGTCTCTTCCAAGTTTCAAAGTCACCTTGTCTTCCATCTTCTCTTCTTGAGGGCCTGGCTGACTGCCTATAATGTTTCTATCTAATGCAGCTGCCTACAACAATATAATTCAAAGCCAAAGATAACATAAGAGCATTTGAAATGTTTGTTCTACTGTGAGTTATCAGCTTAAAAATTTACATAAATGGTGGAACCCTGTGCCCCATTATTACACAGAAAAATAATATTAACTACTAATTTGGAACCCTGTGCCCCATTATTACACAGAAAAATAATATTAACTACTAATTTGTCCTCTTAATGATGGCTAACAGTTTCTTCTAAGACTCACTATGAAAATTTCTGGTCATATACTCTATTGTGCTATGTCTTCATAGTACATTTGTAGTGGAAGGATAGCTAGCTATTGCAGTTTATATCTACATGTCCTCCCTCAGACTCACCTATTGGAGAACAATTGGAGCAGGGAGGAGAATGACAACAAGGCCACAGGGGCCTCAGATGTCCATCTATCCGAGCGCCAAACTGAACATGCACAGCACATTTACTGACAAGCTTAGAAAGTATCTATCATTGACAAAGGTCAAATCGTGAGTTCCTAATCAGTCACATATTACAGTTATCTTAAAACTTTAAGGTATGCAAGATTTCCTTCTCTGAGACCTTAAGATAATTCTGAGAAAACAGATGGAATTGTTCTGTCCCAGCTGCTTGCTGCTGGGTGAACATCCTCTCTTTTGTTTTCATTAAACCTCATCCTCAGAGATCTTGCCATGGATCATGGAGCACTCATGTGCTTTTTGGTGGGGCTTTTAAAAGATGAATGCATCATGAACTTGTGATACTGGATTCTGAGTTTGTGCGTTGAATTAGTTCTCTGATAGGTGTACAGCAGCTGTGATGTGGAAAGCTGAAGCCAGGTAGGAGGAGATGTGTGCTGTGGCTACGGCATACCTGTCTGCTGCCTTGCCATGGACTGTTTCTCTGTTTCTCCTCTGCCGTGCCTCCCTTGGAACCAGACAGCCACAAGCTGGAAGCTCTGAAAAGGTAAGCTAAAATAAACCTTTCCTCCTTCAGTTCGTGGGTGTTGAGTATTTTATCCCAGCAAAGAGAAAGTAGCTAAGGCAGCATCTGTTCAGAACTCATGAAGAAAGGAGGAAAAACAAGGAAAGATTGGACTGTTGTGTTTACAGATTCATCTTATCTTCAAAGATGAATGAATATTGGCGTCTTTAAGATCTCTATCCTAAGGAAAAGATAAAAGATAAAACTACGGCTTGTATCCAATTCAAAATACTAGAAATAAGCTATTCTTATAGGAGTGGTGATCCAACTCAGCACCCTAAGCTTTGTTCTTAATTGTTCCCTTCGTACAGGTGTGCCTTGGAAGACAACCAATAAAACTAATCCCTTTATTTATACATCCACTGCCTGGAGTCAGCCCAGGTTTAATATTTTAAGATAATCACAACCAATTTTGATTTACTCTTTAATGCTTTTTGTGCTGAATTTTGTACAGAATTCATAAGTCCCTTATAAAATTATCCAGGGGCATATTAAGAAATTTCGATGAAGTCTTTTGTTAATTTAAACTCCAATTCACTCTCCATATTTAAGCCAAGTGTAGAAACTCAGACTGCCTCAGAGTGTCCTTGGCTTTTTATGGAATATTTTGTACTGCAGAGGTCAGGCAGCCTCTCTTGATGTCTGGGGTATAGCTCAAAGGGAGTCAAGGAACAATTAGCTTCAGTAACACAGTGACCAATTAGAGCACCATGCTTAAAAAAATTCTTTTAATAAGAAAGAACAATGTGACAGTTTCAAAACATGTTAGTAGCACATTTCAATATATGATACAGTGCATATTGTTGTCCTCCTATTAGTTATACAGAGAACAGGGTGTAGATGTTTGTAGTGGTTGATACAATGTGTCAACTTGGCTGAATGACTCAGTGGCCCGGTTCCCCGTTTGATGGGAGCCCCACTCTGAGGTATAACTGGTTCCTCCCTGGAGTGTGACCAGGGCCTGCCTAGGATATGATTGGCTTTCTCCCTAGAGCGGGATGAAGGGCCCATCCTGCGGTATGATTGGTTCCACCCTAGGGCACAATGGACTCACGTCAGAATGACTGAGCACAAAGAGACTTTTTAAAGGGCTGAAGGAGTCAACCCTTCACTTCGTTGGAGAAGATTCAGTCTTCACATTCAGCCTGGACTTCATCTCTGGATTGCAGTGCTGACTCTGGCCTCCAGCTTGGATCTTTCCCCATCTGTTGCAGACTCTTTAGCATCCATTACAGACACTTCAGTCTTCCAGCACAGACTCATCAGCTGACAGATACAGACTTACACAGAGTGCTGCAGTGAAGTCCAGACCACGGGACTGAATCCTTTAGTCTGGAGCATGCAGACACCCTCTGCACATTTTCTCATTTGACTCTGTGACTGACTATTGAAAGCCAATCTTATAATTCCTTATAGATTGTATATTTTGTGTTAATATCCATTCCTTATATTATATATGTTCTGTTCCTCTAAGTAAAACCCTGACCAATACAATGTTATAATTTTTCAAATCATTATTGGCACAACAAAATTTCTTCTCGTTGAACTAAGAGAAAGTAGTTGTGTACATAATCCAATGTTCCATAATTGCAGTGGGTTATTGGTAAAACTGGCAATGTTGGAAGCTGTTGATTTAAGCCTTTCATAGCTCAGCATTCTAAACTAGCTTTCCGTTTTATGTCTTGTGGTTAAACTTTCTGCTGAGTGGTTAAGGGCAAATATAAGCAATTTGCTATACATATAGCAAATCATGTAACAATTGTATCACTAAAGATAAGTCGAATCCCCTCAGGATTTACTTTGGGACCACATACAGTGCTTTGTAGAACTGTCAGTGTCAGCCATCTGGATGAGTCACAGCCATTGCTTGACCAGTTTGCTCTATAAAACCCTGAGAGAACGTTTTCTCTCTAAGTGACTCTCCTTTTGCACACTATGTATCTTCAGTCCCTGTCCTCTGTAGCCCCATATTGTCCTTGAATAGAAAATTTGGGAAGTCACTGAGTTATAGTCTGTTATAGCACAGGTTCCCTTATGTCTGGAGTCCTCACTGACCTTGAAGGGCTAGATCCAAAATATTGGCTATCCTTGTAGCCATTCTTTTTCTCTAATTTTTGGTCTGTAAACTTATATTCTTCACCCATCAGAAGAAAAGTTTAGTAATAATATTGCTCTATAAAACAGGTACATCACTGTCTTTCTGAGTATCAAACATCTTAGGCTTGTAATTGATATTTTCTATCAATCATTGATATTCTAATAAACCTCTGTAGAATGTGATAAAAGCAGTTACATGTTTTTACATATTTAGAAATCTAAGTATCTACAAAACTGGAGCCAGTCAATGCTATGGCATTTTCCTAGTCTCTTACTCTCATTTAATGCCCTTTTTTGTTTTCTTGTAATCCAACCACTTACTTGAGGGAGAGTATAGCAGTACCTGAAATTATATTAGAAGCAGCACACATCTAAAACGCCAGAATGACAGGCATTCCAAGCATATTTTTACTGTTAATCATTGCTATCATCAGTGTCAAAAACATTTTGGAGGATCCTAGGACCATTATCTAATTCATCCTGTGTATATAACTGAATGGTTTTGCCCCTGCCATGCTTCCTATCTTTTCTGCTTGTAGTCACTTCATTGCTTAACCCTTAAGTCCTTGATTTCCATGCAGCTGTGTAATGCCTCTCCAATTTTATTTCTTCTTTTCAGATCTTACACTGGGGAAACTATATGATATTTACACATGTGGGTCTGGTTTACTCCACTTCTGAGTATATATTCAAGATATATCCATTTATGTGTGAAGTCTTCTACTTTATCATTCTTTATAGCTAGTAATACTCCGTTGCATAAAAATACTGCATCTTTTTCAACCATTCTTCTGATGGTAGGCATTTTGGTTGTTTCCAAGATTTGGCTATTACAAATTGGGTTACTATAAACATAGGTGTACAGATATCACTAAGGTATGATGTTTTCAGTTCTTCTGGGAAAATTCCCAATAGGGGGATAGCTGGATTGAATGGAATTTCCAGTTCTAGATTTTTAAGGAGTCTCCATACTGCTCTTCATAATGGTTGCACCAGTCTGCATTCCCACCAGCAGTGGAGAAGTATTCCTTTCTCCCCACAGCCTCTCCAACATTTGTTGTTAGTTGATTTCTTTGTGATAGCCATTTTTTTCTGGGATGAGATGGTATCATAGTGTTGTTTTAATTTGCATTTCATGAATGGCTAGTGAAATGGAGCACTTCTTCATGTATTTGTAGGCTCATTAAATGTTTTTCTCTGAGAAGTGTGTGTTCATCCCAGATGCCCATTTCTGGATTGGGTCTTTGAATTTTGGCACCCTAATGATTTTTAGTTCTTTATATTCTAGATAGTAGACTTTTGTCCGAATACTTATTACTTAAAAACTTTTCAAAATTTATGGATTGTCTTTTCACTCTGTTGGTAATTTCTTTTGACATGAAAAATCTCAGCTGGAGGATGTCCCATTTGTTGATTCTTTCAGCTGTTAAATGTGAATTCTGATTTTTGTCCATGAATTCTTTGCCTACCCCAATGTCTTCAAGATTTTCTCCCACTTTTTCTTCCAGGAGATTTAATATTTCTCTTTTAATATTTAGATCTTTAATATATTTTGACATTAGTTTAGTGCATGGTGACTAACCAGGGTCAAGTTTTAGTTTTCAGCATGTGGAGAGCCAGTTTTTCGAGCACTATTTTTTTAAAGAGGCTGTCTTTCTTCAGTAAGCATGTTCGGCCCCTTCGTAAAAAATAAGGAGGCTGAGTGTGTTTGTATTTGCTTCTGCATCTTCTAATGTATTCCATTGATCCTCAGGTCTATTTTTTGCCAATACCATGCTGATTTATCACTGTAGCTTTGTAGTATAACTTTAGGTCAGGAATTGTAATGCCTCCTGCCTTGTCTTTGTTGCCCAGGATTGTCTTGAAATTCTAGGTCTTCTTTGGTTCTAAATAAATTTTAGGCATGATTTCTCCAGGTCTGTTGATGGCATTCTGATAGATACTGCATTAAATTTGTATAACAGTTTAGGGAATATGGCTATCTTCACACTGTTGGTTCTTCCTATCCAGAAGCAGGGAATATCTTTTCGTTTTCTGAAATCCATTAAGATCTCTTTTTCCAGAGTACTGCAGTTGTCAGTAAAAAGGTCTTTTACTTCTTTAGTTAGGTTAACTCCCAAGTATTTCATTTTCTTTGGTGCTATTGTAAAAGGTGTTGTTTCTCTGATTTCTCTCTCAGTGTGTTTGTTATCTGTGTAGAGGAATGTTATTGACTTTTGTGTGTTGACTTAGTCACCTGATAAATTACTGAATTTGTGTATTAATTTCAGTAGCTTCTTGATGGAGTGTTTTGGGTCTTCCAAGCAGATTATCATGTCATCAGCAAATAATGATAATTTACCTTCTTCTTCTTCTTTTTTTCACTTACTCTTATTCCTTTTATTTGTCTCTCTTAGACAAGACTTCTCTCTTGTCTAGTGGCTGTAGCTAATGATTCCAGAACTATACTGAATAGGAGTGGTGGTGATAGAGGACATCCTTGCCTTGTACCAGATCTGAGAGTGAAAGACTTAAGTTTTTCCCCATTTAGAATTATGTTAGCTATTGGATTGTCATTGATGGCCTTTAACAGGTTGAGGTAGAGGCCCTCTATTCCAATTTTCAATAGGACTCTGAACATGAATATGTGTTGGTCTTTGTCAAAAGCCTTTTCTGCATCAAAGGAGATGATCATGTGATTTTCGGCTTTGGCTGTATTGATATAGTGTATTACCTTTATAGATTTGCATATATTGAACTGTTCTTGCATTCCTGGGATGAATGCTACCTGGTCATGGTGTATAATCTTCTTGATGATTTGTTGTATGCTCGTGGCAAGGATTTTATTGAGGATTTTTGCATCTAGGTTCATGAGAGAAATTGTCCTGTGGTTTTCTTTTTTAGTTGCATCTCTCTCTGGTTTTGGTATCAGTGTAACACTTGCCCCTAGGAATGATTTCCAAAGGGTTGCTTTCTATTCAATTTCGTTTGAAGAGTTCGTGGAGTATTGGGATTATGTCTTCTGTAAATTTCTTGTAGAATTCAGTGCTGAACCCATCAGGACCTGGACTTTTCTTTATCAGTAGACTTTTTCTTACATTTTGTATTTCATTGACTGTTATTGGGTTATTGAGAGATCTTATATCTTCCTGATTCAGTTTTGGCAATTTGCACCTTTCTAGAAACCTGTGCACTTCATCAGTGTCTTCAATTCTGTGAGAGTAAAGATTCTCAAAGTAGGTATTAATGATCCCACATCTTTGCTGGGTCTGTAGTAAGCTAAATACTCACTTGTCATGTGACCTAACAGCCTTGTAGGTAATCCCATTTGAAAAAAATGCAAAACTCGTATTTCAGTATGTGCATAGAACTATTTAAAGCATTCGAAGTGGTTCTCTACTTGATAATAGTTAAATCATAGTACGTTCATACTATAACATACCATCCGACAAAAACACTAATGAGTTCATTACCCTTTAATGATAAACACAGCATCTTGGATGAATCGCTTTGCCATTTTGCTGGATGAGGGAACCCATTCTGAACAAGCTACACCCTATTTGTAAAACGTTATTGTAATGACATAGCTACAGATCAGATCAGCAGTTGAATGCTAACAGTTTTGATAAGGAACAAATCATAGGCAAAAATATGCACATTTAAAATGTAGAAATGGGTTCTGACATAGGTATATTGAAACATTACTACCACCAAGGTGATAAATGTTTCCATCACCTCCCGAAGTGTCTTCATGATCTTTATTTTCAATTGCGGCAGGAACGCAACACGAAATCTGCTTTTTCGCAATTTTTATGTGTACCACGCAGTGTTTGTTAAGCCTAGGCATGACAATGTACAGCAGATTTCCAGACCTATTCATTTTGCAAAACCAAAACTTCATTCCCTTGGAACAACGTCTCCTGACCCTTCCTCTCTCCACAGTTCCTACCAAACATTGCTTTCTTTCTGCTTCTGTGAGTGTGACTGTTTTAGGTACTTCATGAAAGTAGAATTATGCCACTGTCGTCCTCCTATAGGCTCTTGTCGCTTTGCTTAATATCTGCCAGATTTACATATATTTTAATGTATGGGAGGATTTCTTTCTTTTCATAAGGTTGAATATTAATCTATTTTTAGCCACAGCAATTTATTTACTGATAGGCATTTAGGCCATTTTCAAGGGGCTGGGGAGATAGGTCAGTAGAATACGTGCTTGCCTGGCAAGCACAAGGTCCTGAGTTCAATTCTGGTTCCCCCCCCCAAAAAAAAATCCATAGATTATTTTCATATGTTGGTATTTGTGAGTGATATGGGCATGGTATTGTTTAAATACTATGCAAAAATTTCTTCAAGGTCATGATTTCAATACTTCAATTTTTTTTTAACCTGAGAACTGAACTCAGGACATTGCACTTGCCAGGCAGGTGCTTATGCTGCTGAGTTCTCTCCCTGATCCCCTTATTTCAATTATTTTAGCAAATACCTAGAAATGGAATTGCTGATTGGATAGTAAGTCTTCTGCAAAATTTTGGATTAGCTTTCAATATTTTTCTATAAACAAGTGGGAGTTCATCAGTTTAAAAAGCTTTGGAACTGCAAAAGAATCAGTAAAATATGTAATCAATAGAGAAAAAGTATGTACCAACTATACATCTAAGAAGGGGCTGACACACAAAATATGTAAGAAACTCCTACAACCTAGTGGAGGAAAACTACCTCACACCAAACAATCTTCTTAAAGATTAATAAGGTCTTGAATAGACATTTTCACACACACACACACACACACAGACACACACACACAAATACAAGTGGCCAACAAGCACATAAAAGGCTGTTTGACTACACTTATTATCAGGAAAATGCAAATCAGAACCACCATGCATGAGCTACCTTGCCCCTGTTAATAGAGCTTTCACACACACACACACGCACACACACACACACACACACACACACACACACAGAGGATTCATAGAGATATATAGTAAGGCTGAAATCAGAGAAATCAATGAAATCTTTAGCTTTATGAACAGAAGGGTAGCAACTCTGGATGCCCTTTGCTAAAATGTCTTTTGAAACAGAGAGGTTATGCCTAGATAACAACCCATAAATAGTGCTAAATTCATGCACTGCTCTCCATTTACTGGAAAATTAAATTTTAAAAAAATCACTTGGCCAGATGGAATTCACTCCAGATGTTATAAAGGAAGCATTCTAATGAGAACCAAATTCCTATTCTCTTAAGAGCTCATGTCACAATAGGTTTCACCTTGGAATTTCCACATCCCAGAGCACGTGAAGCACTTTTGTTACCTCACCAGTTTTTTGAGAACCACAAACAAAATATAAGTAAAAGATACTGGAGATCTAATGATTGAGGAATAGATATTAAGTTTCTGAATATTTGCTTTGATGAATGCTTTGCCATGAAAGCAAATCGAAAATAATCTTTTTTCATTTGTTGTGAAGAAGAAAAAGCTCAACTTTAAAAGGCTTAAGTCAATAACTTCTGACAATTGACAGTTCTGCTAAAAACCCACTACTATTATGGACTATTGCAATACATTGGGTTATTTTGCTGTATTCAAGTATCTGCAATATCTGAACTGGCATCAAGTATGAAGAGGCCCTTTAATGACTTCTCCAAATACAGCTTCACTAATGCCAATGGAACACTATCTCTGACAAAACCAAACAAAAAAGGGGGATATAAATGAAGGAACATTTTGTGTGAAAAAAAAATATATATTCATAGATATACAGCTACTTTCTCTTAGTTCAATGAGAAGAAAAATTTGTACTAATATTGTTTAGACAAGACAGCATGTCTGCATCTTATACTCTGAATACTACACAGACAGCAATATATAATATTTTAATTATTATAACTGTCCTACTAACCTGTTTTGAAACTTTCATTGTTGTTTTTTCTCGTTAAAATTAATAAAAAATGTTAAAGCTGAGTTTTATAATGCTAACAATAATGTGTTCATTGCTGATTTCTTAGATGTTGTGAAAATCCTCAGGCCTAAAATTAACCTAGAGTTAGAACGTGAACTACATGTATAATATTGATAGGCACAGGTCACTGTGGAGGAGAGACAGAAAGCATTCTGTGTTACATAGAAAAGAAAAATTAATAAAAATCCATAACTTTTCTTTTGAATCATTCCTGTCATTAATATTTCTTCATTTCCTTCAGTAGAGAGAGGAAAGGAAAGAGTAAATTTGAGATGACTAATGAAAATGGGAAAAAAATCAGTGTTCATGTCCCACTTCTATGTAACAATCCAGCAGGTTTACATGTTTAAAAAAAACTGGCAGCGGTTGGCGCCAGTATCCACTGTTATCACAGAGCTAAGATTATTATAATTTTCTTTCTTATTTTCTTTACAATCTTTATGAAGATACTAACATAGTCGCCTTGGCAAAAAAAAAAAAAAAAAAAAAAAA